>JAXGGT010000131.1:10267661-10284248 GCA_035583425.1 Marsdenia floribunda | reverse complement strand
TGAACATCGGCCTCTTGGATTATCTTCTTTCCCTTGAAAGACTCTCTCACTTCTGCTTGTGCTTTGGCCATCACATCTGGATTTCTCATTAGTTCCGACATTGCCCATTCAATGGTGGAGGATGTTGTTTCAGTTCCGGCTGAGAACATGTCCTGCATCATCATCATCATAATCATTAATCCAAATAAATGATATACATTTCTTCTAGTTATTTATCATAACCAAGTTCAAATATCACATGCATTAATTCAAATTATGCAAAAGGCCACGTAGGCTTAACGATGAAGAACTTACGAAAATGACAGCTTTGATGTTGTCATCGGTGATCGGAATCTGCAAGCTGCCACTTTCCATCAATCTAAGAAGAACATCGATAAGATCTTCATCCCCGGACTCCCCATTTCCCTTTTTGGTGGTTGCAAGATTTTGTCTGTGCTCATTGATGATGTTGTCGAGAATGACATCCACTGTGCGATGAGCTTTCACCAATTCTCGTTTAGTTGAACTGATATATTGAAGCAACTTAATTGACGGAAATACATCAACTCGAATCCACCGGCCAACCCAACTGCTTTCTTCAAATGCTTAATCAGAGTGAATTTGTCTCTGCAAACTTTACCAAATGCAGCTCTGCAGGTCATGGAACTCGTATATGAATAAATCAGTTCAGCAAGATTAATGGGAACTCCTGCAGAGTTCTTGATAGTCTCCGTCAGTTGTTGCACTTCATCCTGACGAATGTACCCGAAGGAACGGACATTAGTGGGACTCAAGAGCTCCATCATGCAGATTTTACGCATCTGTTTCCAGTACTCGTTATAGGGACAAAAGGCGATGTCAGTATTCTCATACCAAATAATCTGGCCGGCCAGACGCTCGGACCTACCAGCGAAGGCAGGATCATGAGTTTTGAGCATGTCTCTTGCAATATCCCGGCAGCAAACTACCACAGCCGGAACTTCACCCAACTGGAGATGCATGATGGGTCCATATTGCTTAGCCAACTTGGAGATAGCCTGATGGGGCAGCCCTCCATTCAGCAACTGGTGTGCATTTCCAATGATGGGTAACTTCGTTGGACCGGGAGGAAGTTTTCCCACTGTCTTATTAACGGATTTTGATCTCTTCCGTAGCTTAATTAGCAAGAAAAGAAAGGACAGGAAGAGAAATGAATTGAAGAAACTGAAAGAAAGCTGAAACTCCTCCTTTTTTGCTCTTGAGTTCAGTTCTGCCTTTTGTTTTTAAGCTTTTGTTCTTCCAAACTGCAGAAGCAACGTGTCATTTATACATGCACTGCAAATCCTGCCTGTAGAAAAATAATCGACTGGGAACAATAACCGGGCGCTGAGAATTGTTGACTGCAACATATTCCATTCCATTTCTTCCAAGGCTGAACGTACTTAGCAGTATCCACTTTTGTCCGAATTCTTTTTACTTAAAATTTTAGGGTGTATTTGAATTAGAGTTTTTTTTTTCAGTTTTTCACTCAAACTAAAAAAAAAAAAAAATGTACTTATTTGGACATCACCTAACATGATACTTATTCATGTTTGCCCACTTAGAAAAAAAAATTAATAAAAAAATCGTTACACTTAATAAAATATATAAATATATATCAATTTAATAAAAATATCATCATTACACTAATAAAATATATTATTTTTGTCTCCCACTTACTAAATAATTTCTTAACTTGTCCCCACCTAACTTCTCTTTTTTTGCAATCCACTCAAATCTTTTTGAAAAAAAAATGAACAAACTCAAAAAAAAAACTCTAATCAAAATACGCCCTTAAAAACTCAAATTGGAAAATTTCAGTCTTATACGGTGGAAGAAGTGGCTTTCTTTTATTTGGCAATCTCCGAATTTTGAACAGCCGTCAACATCTGCAACTATATATATATATTATTTTCAAAGTCAATTTTAACATTATCTTTGAAAAGATTCTTTATATAGTAAAAAATCAAGCAAGCATTAAAAAGAATATTTAGTTAAAACTGTTATACTAGAAAATAGACGCACCTAAATAATAAAAAATTAATAATGATGAATAAGAATTTTTTTTTCAATACCATGAGATAGTAATTCTAATTCAGCTTGAGTTGTCTGAATTGTGTATACAGTGTCTTACTGTTATATATATAGGTAAATTGGTAAATTTGGTCCCTTAACTTATATAATTTTTGTAATTTTATTCTTATTTAAAAATTTTGATAAATTTTATCCCTTATGTTAATAACTTTGGCAAATTTTATCTTTTTGTCAATTTAAGTGAGGGTTAACACATTCAATCCTTGCAATTTAATTTAATTTTTTAAAAATAAAGTGTACGTATCTGATGATGTAATCAGCCCGCGAATCGAAAGTAGTTGAATCGATTTTGAAAATGTCAGCGCAAAATCACCACCTTTGAAATGAAGATGGAGAATCACTTATAATTTGAAATGAAGTTTATATCTTTGAGAAAGTTCTTGAACGGCTATTACCTGAAAAACAAGGTAAACTGGAGAGGATGTCTCCTTCTTTGCCCATCCGAAGAGATTAATTGGTAGGAGATCAAATAATTTTTGTATTTATATGAAAGAAATGTTACTTTTCTTGGCCCCGAAGTAGTATAATGTGGGAGGCTTGTGAGGAAAGTTTTGTTTCTTGTAATGTAAGCTTTGTAAAAGTTGTTTTCAGTCAATATATTTGACCTTTGATCTTGATAATATATGTCGTGGATTAATATTTATAATCCTAAATAAGAGACAAAATATTATGTGTCGAGGTGACTTGACCTCGTCTTACTCTCACCTCATCAGCTCGACAATTCACCTTGATTGTCTAGGTGAGTTACTAAATTTCTAGGTGATGTGGTATGTTCGAGTGAATTTGGTGCCAGCTACTTGTTCATCTTGCCAGATTGCATTTTCTCTTCGGTATCCATTAAAGATTTTTATTTCTACCCTTTGTTTTTAAAGAATAAAATAAAATAAAATTGTAAAAATTGATTACGTTAATTGTTACTTAAATTGACAAAAAGATGAAATTTACCAAAATTATTAACATAAGGGATAAAATTTGCAAAAATTTTTAAATATGGATAAAATTTCAAAAATTATGTATAAGTTAAAGGACCAAATTTACCAATTTGTCTATATGTGTGTGTGTATATTAAGACAGTCATAAGTCACTACTCTGATTTTGATTTAGATTCAATCTAAGTTGCGCTTAGAGAATCTAATTTTTGCTTTAAAAAAAAAAAAAAAATCTTACCCTAATTCTTATATTGCACTAATTACCACGAATATCGAATTTAATGAATAAGAAATCTTACCTTTGAACATAAACCTTACTTTTACCATTACTATTGTTTTAATTATTCGTCATCACAATATATATTTATTTTAAAAAATAATAATATGATCTATTTTTTCTATAAAAAAAATTTAAAAAAAAAAAATTATAATACACTATTCAAGATGAAATTAATGAAGAAAAAATTGAGACTAAATAAACTAAATAAAAATAATTAATTAATTTAATTTTTTTAATAATTGGCTTAGTTAAAAATTTACAAAAGAATCAAATCACGAGATTAATAAATTGTTTAATAATAAAATTAATTAAAAAATTAATATTAATTAAATTAAGCGAAAATAGATAATATCATGGATAAATAGTCTAATTTTATTTGAGTCCCAAACACCATAAATAAATACTATTTATATCTAACTATAATGTAAAAATGGGTTTCATATATACCCCATTGTGGGTCTTGAAGAACTAGGGAGAGACAGATAAAGGCATTTGGATGTTTGTGTCCATTCGCGCGGATATATGTATATATATATTATTTTAAAAAAAAATCCATTAATATTTTGGGAAAAAACTTTAAAATATATATATATTAAATGTATTAATTATTGTTGTACATACAATTATTCATTATATTAAAAAAAAAAATTATAATTTTTTTTTAATTGTTATGAAAAAAATGAAGATGTACTGATTGATAATTTAGGCTCCTTTTTAGAATGGAGTTTGTTCATTTTTTTTCAAGTTGGGTTGAGTAAATTCGGAAAACGAGAAGTAAGGTGGAGACAAGTCAAGAAGTTTTCTAGTAAATGTGGGCCAAAAATATTATATTTTATTAGATGTTGTAATGATATTGTTATTAAAGTTTTTATATTTTTATATATTTGTTGAATATATGAAAAATTGGACATTTTAGTCTCCATTTTATTTTTGTTTGGAAGAATTAGTCCCTATATTTTTTCTTTAACTTTTTTAGTCCCCAAATTAAAATTAATTGGATAAATAAGTCCTTCTGGACATATTTTTTCCCATTTTTTATGTCAAAATTCATGCAATTTACAAGTGTGCTATTAAATAAGAGTATATTTACCCATTCAAAAAATTTATACATGCAAATTATGTGACTTTTGACATCAAAAATAAGTAAAAATGGTCATAAGGACTTATTTATCCAATTCATTTTAATGTGGGGACTAAAAAAGTTAAAGAAAAAAGATAAGGACTAATTTTTCCAAACAAAAATAAAATGGAGACTAAAATGTCCAATTTTCCTTGAATATGTTTTAAATTTTATTATTTTTTTATTATTTTTTTGCCAAGTGGGGAGACATAAATACTAACATATCAGGTGGTATTCAAATAAGTACACCTCATTTTTTTTTTCAATTTGAATAGAAAAATGAAAAAAAAAAAAAAAAAAAATTCAATCCAAAAAGAGCCTTAATTTTTATAATTAAAATATAAATTAATTTTTGTATTATCTTAAAAAAAATATATATACTCTTTTTTTTTTTATTTTGAAAAAAAAAAGAAAAAAAAAGGAAGTATTCTCAGTGTCGTCCTCATATATTTAAATAAGGGTCTCTAACGATGCAAACTAGGGTTGTAATATCCAGCCCGACACAAAATTAAAGAATTATAGTTGAGGATAAATTGGTTTGTGTCAGAGCAAATTGACCTATTTAATAATAATCGTGTTGAATTGTAAACGGGTTGAACTCGCGTAACTAGTTTAAATAATAATTAATTTTTAATTTTAATTTTATTATCTTTTTAATTATATATATTAATTTATTATTATATGATTTAATAATTTTCATTATTTTTAAATTTTTAAATTTTATTAATAATTAAATTAAATAATATTAATATATTTTATATGTTAACTAGATAAATAATTGGTTTAGTAGGTTTATATCGCGTAATCGTGTTGGTAGGTTTGTATCATGTAATCGGATTAGCAGGTTTTGAATTATATAAGTGTTATAATAGATTTAGCGGGTTTACACGATTAATTTTCGTGTTATGTTTAGATTTTATTACGTTTTTTATTGTTTTGGGTTCCTGTTGTGTTCGAGTTGAGATTAAGTATAATTATTTTAAATCAATCTAATACAATTACATGAATGAATTCGACACGATTACCACTCCTAATAGAAAATGTTGTGAATTGGATTCCTACAAATTTTAGAGAAGAATTGAATAATGTCAAAATGTGGTACGCAATTATGAGGATGTTTGTTGCCTTGATATTCCGGTAACCGGTCAAACTAATTTTTTGTGTTTTACAATTGCTGCAGTGACCAAGGAAGACCGCCATTCCAGCTCAAAATTGGATTATAACCATATCTTTATAAATATTATTTAAGACACTATAATATAAATTAATAGTCAAGAAGGGCATTGCCTCAGCCCTCACTTCTGATTCAAAAGATGAGTTTGAGATACGATAAAAATAAAAAAAAAGTCTCAAATTTTTAAAAATAAAAAAACCAAATTAATATAAATTAATATTTAATTTTTAAAATAAATAAATTTATAAAAACATATAAAATATATTCTATTACTTTAAATAATTAAAATTATTTTAATAGTTTTTAATTTAAAAATTATAAATATTAATTTAAAATAAAATAATTATATTAATTTTTTATTTAATTAAATTGATGCGTGTATTATTTTTATCCCTAGCTAATAAAATTATGCTTTCCTTTTTCAATTGTCTGTTATAAGATCTATCACTTATGTCTCATGTCTGTTTAGGGTTGTTAAAATTTAACCATATAAATTAAAAATTAAAATAATTTAATTTTTTAAAATTTTCTTATTTTCGTCTTATAATTATTTTATATTTTTAAATTAAATATTATATTTTTATTTTTATGATATTAGATTTTTATAACTACTTTATGACTATTCAACTTAGTGTTTCTGATCAATTTTTTTAAATAATTCAACCATTTTGATCGCGTGTAATATAATAATTCTTGTAATTACATGATCATATGATGAATTCATAACCAAAACAACTAAATTATTTTAATAAAAAAAAAAACTGAAATAACCGAATCCAATAATGATAAATAGTTGTAAGATGTAATATTATTAAAATAAAAATTATTGATCTAGTTGGTTTTGCATATATTTGTATAGTATTGAGTTTAATTATATTTTTATTAAGACTATATTGGTTTGATACATAGTATCTATATACATGATATTATAAATATTGTGAATATATTTATGGTATATAAATTTCGGTTCTAAGTTTGGAAATAATTCCAGCTGTCGTTGTCTGTCTGTTATGTAATTATTGTTACAGTATGTAATGAAGAAGTAAACATGTTTATTATTAACTTTTATTTTATTTAATTTTGTACAAAATAAGTTTAAATATTTAAATATTCATAAAACAACAAAATTAAAATATTTTAATTAAATACTAATGAAATTATTATTATAACGATGATTATTAGTTTTAAAGTATTAATTTAAAAATATTATTTATAAAAAAAAAAAAGAAAAGAAAGATAAATGTTATCTTAATTTCTTTAAGTGATAAGTTAAAAAATAAAAAATAAAAAAATAAAATTTTCATATTTTTTTATTATAACACAAAAAAAGACAAAGAAATTAAACATTATGTAAGATATCAAAATTTTATAATTATTTTTCATTTATGTTTAGTAATTTTGTATTCTAAAAAAAAAATTAAAAGGGTCATATATGTATTTTGGATTTTATATATATATATATATATATATATATATATATATATATATATATTTTAATATTCATATAATTAATATTTTACAAATCATACTTATTAATATATTTTATCGAAGAAAGTAATTTTTTTTTAAAAAAAAAAAATATATCTTTTTAATCAAAATACACAAATTTTTGTATTTTTCTTAAATAATTTGTTTCTTCTCCGCAACAAGCTAAAAAAAAAAAATTAAATCCATCATTTAAATTAAGGACATTATTAATAAAGTCCCTCAATACTAATTACAAGACTTGACTTGAAAAACTCACAAAACTGTCTATGAAATCTAAAAAGAAAAATAAATTTATTTAGTATAAAGTTATTTGAAATCTAAATAAAGTTAAAAATATTATTTAGTATAATAATGTGGAAAAAATAAAAGAAAAATATACATATTACTGTAACAAATAGGGTAATAGAAGATTTCTAAGTATAAGATGCTAATTAGTCTCTCAAAATACCAAAAGTTTACTATTTTTTTTTTTTTTTATTGTTGGAAAATTATTATTTTTAAGAAATTTGGATGAAATTTAGGACAAAAGGAAAAAAAAAAAAAGAAAAAAAAAAGGACAAATTGTTTTTTCTTGTAAAATTTAAGGATTAAATTGACATTTCCAAAAATATTCGGTTGAAAATCTTTGATAATTTAAGGGACGGAAAATTGGCCGGTTTAGTCCCTTATCTTTTTTCAATAATTAACATAGGTTCACAATCTATTTTGTTGACCTGTTAAGTCCCATAACTTTTTACGACCTACCAATTAAGTCCTTTCGGCGAAAATTTTAAATTTTTCGGCCAAATTTCATCACGTGCCGGCCACGTGATGAAATTTTAGGCGTAATATCATCCGTCCATTGTTCATAAATTTAAAAATTTTAGAGATACTTTTGTACTAGAGCATTTGGAGTATGGAAAAATCTTTAAAATATGAAAGAATCTGGGACACTACAAAAGTATTCCTAAAATTTTTGGGTTTATGAACAGTGGACGGACGATATTACCTCTAAAATTTCATCACGTGGCCCACTGCACGTGATGAAATTTTTATGAATCCGGCACGTGATGAAATTTTAGAGGTAATATCGTCCGCCCACTGCACGTGATGAAATTTGGCCGGAAAATTCAAAATTTTCGCCGGAAGGACTTAATTGGCAGGTCGTAAAAAGTTATGGGACTTAGCAGGTCAAAAAAATAGATTGTAAACCTATGTTAATTATTGAAAATAAATAAGGGACTAAACCGGCCAATTTTCCTTTAAGGGACGCATACTGTTCAAACTAAATTATCGCCATTCTCAGCCAACCAAAGGAATTGAGTCAACACTTCTATGTCTCCACTGGTCAGCCGCTATCTCCTTCTCTACAATTCCCTTCAGGCCCTGGGATGGTAAGTTGCTTATTTTCATTTTTCCTTTTCTCAATCCTTCTTGCTAAATCCAGAAATTCCGGGGTTATTTTGCTCTGTCAATTGTGCAGGACAGTTTCTCTCTTCACTATATTGAGCAATTTTATCTCTACTAAATCTGTCAATGGCACTTACTCTTCTGCTGGAGAACTAATATGTAGGTATCCTTTCTGACTAAATGACTGAAAGAATGATCAAATAGATAAAGACGGCTACTTTGAGAAAATATGTTTTTTTTTTTTTAATGGAATGCTGCTTCTTGTTGTTAAGGTTTCTTGCAATCTCTTGCATTCTTGGAAGTTATACATGGAGCTATAGGTAAATTATTTCATGGGTTTCGTGTAATTAGTTCTACAGTGTGCCAAAATGATGTAAAACTGATAAAAATGTCTTTTTTTTTTTTTTTTTTTCCTTAAAAGGGATTGTTCCGAGTGGAGTGCTGCTGCCTCTTATGCAATGGGGTGGAAGGACTCATTTTCTCTTAGCCATTGTCCGTGTCATACATGAGGTATTTTTAGATGTAATTGTCAAGAGGATAAATTTAACTCCTCTCTATCAGCTTAGAGCAGTTGTATATTTAACTCAATTTAACATCGTATCAAAGTCCCTCTCTAATTAGCTCAAGCTTTTAGAGCAGATGACAATTTAACTCTATTTAATAGTAATCTTGTTAGTTCTTTGTATCACTCTACTAGGAATCAACAGGAGGGAATCAATTTGCAGTGTTGTTATACATTTTAATATTGAATGTTATTTTCATCAGGAGTTAACACTGTCTCCTATTTTGATGCAAAGTATCTCTTTCATAAATAGCTCCCAGATAATAAGCATAAAAAAGTACTTCCTCAGGACAGCTATCACTTTCATCAGTATACCAAACACAAAAAAGTTATTTTCATTGTATATTTCTCACAATCATTCTCCGTAAAATCACATTATCTGCAATCACTTTTTAGGATCCGGTTATTGTTGCTGCTAAGTATAATACGTCCCAATGACAGAGTTGCATCTTATAAAGTTTCAGCCTCTTGTGGCTCCTTGACTATGTGCATATGGAAGTAGAAGAGATTTGAGGGCAGTAATAATGTGCTCAAGCTATATAAATGTAAGAAAAATTCACCATTTGTGTTTGTATTTGGGCAGGTTCAAGAATTACCATCAGTGTTCATAACCTTTTTGGCATGGAGTTCATCTGAGGTGAGTTAGCTACATACCTATAACTGTGGAATAACACTGTTTTGAATCTCTGTTTTTTGTCCCTAGAATATATATATATTCAAAATTTAATTTAGATAATAGTGGCTTTGAGCATGATTATTTGTGGCCTTCTCCTGCAATTGCTAGATATATATTTGTTGGAAGATATAAGATAGGCATTATAAGAAATTGTTCCTGAACATTAAGTTAACACATGTTTTGCCGTAATATGGTGTTCAAGTTCAAGATCAATTCTTATCAAGTAGACATTGATTCATTTTCTTGTAGTAAAAGATACATTATTGCTTGATTCAAATAATTAAATTTTCCACTAAGGTGTCATATTTCTTTCAGTATTGATTTATGTTGTGTAGAGAATGTTTACAGAAGTTCCTCTTTAAATTGTTAGTTGCTAATAGCCAATCTTTCATGGTTAACCATACAGAAAGTACTGTGATCTCGTAAAGCACAAGAGAGTAACCAATAGCTATGCTTTGCAGTAAGGCTTTCCCTTTGAATGTTTAGTCCTGATCTCAAGAAATCTTCTTTCTGCAAACAACCTATTAAAAGGATATGTATATATATATCTTTCTAATTTCGGTAGCGTAGTTTAGTTTGTTAGCCAGATTATTTAGTTTAAGATGCCCCATATGATTGCATCCATTTGTTTTAATTCGCATGCCTTCTGTCCTGTAGTAGTCTGTTTCTCTGGTAGCTCACCATTTCTCATTTATACGATTCTAATCCCTATTTTACAAAGTTGAAGAGATGTTCACACATTTGTGTTCTGATCCAGGTGATAAGATATTTGCATTATGCTATTAGCTGCACCGGTAGTGCACCATTTTGGATCACTTATCTCAGGTTTGTTTCATTTGAGGTGTATTGCAGAGAATAGTATACCGTGGAAGTCCCAAGAAGCTGACTAACGATTTCCACATCTATCATTTTGTTTGATTAGGTATACTGCGTTCATTCTTCTGTATCCAATAGGAGTTGGTCCTGGTGAAAGTAAGTCACTGGATTGACCATTTGAATTAACTTTCAACTTCAGTTTCCATATTATATATTAATTTAAAAGTGTAATCTTCCATTTTTGTGATGTTATGCAGTGTGGCTTATGTATCAAGCACTTCCATTTATAAAGGAAAAGAAGCTGTATGCAAAGTTCTTTTCTGGCATCCCTATCAGCTATTACACATTCGTGACGGTATGCATTACCATCTATAAGGCATTAACTTCTACATCCTTTGTTATTCCCTCTTCTATACTTGTGGTTTTCCCATGGATCCTTTTCAGAAGAATTGGATAGATAAATCTATGAATATGTCTCATCTATAATGTGTATCTTAGGACTTGCACTCAAGCCATTCTTTCTTCTTCACTTTCACTCTGAAGGTTTTGCAATGAGCTTATATATATCTGTAGCTCTTGTGATATATGCCCTGAATCGTGCATAGGATGGGGTTGAGAGATAGAGCCTTGTAGCATTGTTCCATGAACCAACTTAAAAATTGTTCTCCTAGTTTAGAAAATCTTCATCTGATAGCTAATATGGTTGAAAACAATACATGTACTCCATTAATATTGTAGTTTGAACTTTTTCCTCCCCACCATTTAAGAATAGTGTAGTTTGCTTTCCTTTGTTTCTAGTATTACCCATGCTGATTCTGGCTATGGATTCTATGAGTTGCTTAATCACGGATTTCATTTCTGTGCAATGCTGGAACTAGGTTTTGCTGATCTTCTATCCACTCCTTTGGCTGAAATTGTATCTGTACTTGTTCAAACAACGATCATTGAAGCTTGGAAAACAGAAAAAGAAGAAAAACTGATGGGCACAGGTAATTTTGTGCAAAATATAACAGCTGGGGTACGCTCAGGTTGTAATTGTTAAATCAACTGTGTATTTTTTTTTTAGATATATAGATAGAAGATTTCTTTTGTAATCTCTGATAGTGGTGAAGGAAGATTGCAGGCACACCTATTTAGGCAGTTGTGAAATGTGACAATGAATGATTCTTTCTGCAATTTTTTCTAAGCATTTTTTCTTCGATGATTTCTTGTCCATATAAGGTCAAAATTTCAGACACTGTTCGCTATCCAATTGTGTCATGAAATAGTCTCCCTATAGCCTGTATTTTGTTCCATAACTTTCGGTATTATGATTTACTGGTGAGAAAGTAAGGTTGCAGCAGCAGATCAGCTGCCTTATACTTGTGGATTTTAGGGATAATAATTTTCTTCAAGAAGAAGTGATTGACTGCTGGTTCACAGTATGTGGACACAATGAGAACATTTCTATAGTTGAAAGCAACCATATTATCATCTTTTTGCTGATAGATTTGGAAGAACTATACTAGTAGATCATTCATTATTTAGTTGCTGATGGATGAATATCCATGATATATGTTTAGGTCAGGACATGGCAGAAATTTTATTTTTTTTTCCCTGTGGAGGGTATGAGGAATATGTAGAGAGGATTTGTGGTCTTGACTCCTGATCAAGATGGCTCAGATTCTTTGTGTTTGGTGCCATGGATGATAATTTGCAATTGATAATTTGAATAGGTTTTCAACAGTACAGGAATTGAAATTGAAAGTCAACAATTGATTCCTTGCATAAGAGACAAATCTTCACAGGAATTCACAAAAAGCAGAAAACCCAGAAATTTTAACAAAAAAAAGGACAAAGGTAGAAGAAACCCACGTAATTTTGATATTATATTGTGGGAATCTAATAACCATCCCCCATGTTCTTAGTAATCTGTGGGGAGCTGCTCATGAGTGTTTGAGGTCAAGAAGATCTCGTAGACCACTGCAGCAATGGCGGCACCGACAAACGGTCCAAGCCAGTAGACCCAGTGGTTAGTCCATGTCCAGCTGACCACTGCTGGTCCAAAAGACACTGCAGGGTTCATTGATGCACCATCAAAGGCTCCACCAGCCAAGATGTTGGCACCTACAATGAAACCAATTGCAATGGGTGCAATGATTCCAATATCTCCCTTCTTTGGATCCACAGCAGTTGCGTACACTGTGTAAACCAGTCCAAATGTCATCACTATCTCAAAAACAACTGCGTTCCCTGCTCCCACCCCAGATGAAAGTGCAAATGCACCAGTTTCCTGCACCATTCCCATCCCATCACCTCAGTTAGTGAAAAAAAACTCAAGAAAGACACTTTTAAATTTAACATGATATCAGAGTGTGAAAAAGTCTTGTATGTATCAAGTCTAATGCTTGAGCATTCAGATGGTGAGGTGCTCACCAATCCACCAGTTGAGAACTTAAGAAGCAAACAAGCAACGACGGAACCCAGCAACTGGGCAATCCAGTACAGGATACACCTCAACAAGGTAATGTGACCACCGACGAAGGCACCGAATGTCACAGCAGGGTTTACGTGACCTCCAGAGATATTGGCACCAACAGATACGGCAACAAAAAGAGCGAAGGCGTGGGCAATCGACGCCGATATCAGCCCAGCAGGTGTGCCTGATCCATTGTCCGTTAGCTTATCTGCATTCAAGAAAAAAAAAAAAAAAAAAATGAATCGTTTGATTAGTTTTGCCCTTCAATGCATGTTATATACATATATATACAAAATTGTAATCTACTCATACAGTTAACTTTTACGCGAGAAAGACCTCATAACGCATCGAATTCAGAACTTTATATATATATATATATATATGTACGTAATTGTTTATGAGAACAGGTTAAAAACACTTACTGAAAGCCATGCCAGAGCCTTGTCCGGCAAAAACAAAAATGAGCATTGAAATGAACTCGGCCAAGGCGGCCTTGAGGGCATCTGGCTGGCTAGCCTCAGCCGGAGAACCGATGGCAATTGATCTAATTGGCATTTTTCTTTTTCTTTTTTTTTGGTTTTTTGGCCCTTTATAATCAAAATTTAGTTAGATTTTTCTTGAACTTTAGATCAAGAAGTCTCAAGAAAAGGACCAGTGAGTATATATATATATATTATATTGAGCTATATTTTGCAAGAGTTACACGAGAGGGAGGAGCTACTTATATACGCAGTAGTCATGAATGCAACTGGAGGAGGTGCATATTTCATTTTTTGAATTTCCACTTGTCAATTATATTATTTTATCTTTTGTGGCTACCTCCAAAATGATCTGGCATCAACACGTGGCACATTGAATCATGCTGAACGTTGAAAAACGGAGTGATCGGACCGACCAAAAGTTTTGGCTGTTAGGGTCCACAAATGATTGTTCATATTGGCTTGATCGACCGACCATTGCAAAAGGTTCAAGAGTGTGATGGTGACAATTAGGGTTTTACTAAGGGTGGTGGTGGTGGTGGTGGTCAGTGGCCACTAGGGATCAGTACCACTACTGTTTCATCATTTATATATATACAAAATAATCAATCTTAATTCTCGAATTTAGTTCTCAAGTTCGAATATTGTGTAAAAATAACAATTATTAGATATTTAAAGTCATCACTTTGACTAATATGAATTCGGTCTGTTTTGGTAATCTAGTATTCTTATCGAATAATCTGGGAGAGACCTATGGGAAAAATTCACAAACTACAACACATGACTAAAATTTGATATAAAGTCATCTCTGATGAGATTCGAATTCAAGGCCTCCACTTCACAAGCTAAGCATTCTTATCAACTAATTCGAGAGGAATCTATGGGAGGAGACTCTCAAAACTATAGCACATGGTTGAAATTCGACACAAGGCCATTCTTGATGAGATTCGAACTCAAAACTTTCACCATGGACTAATTCGGGAGGGATCTAAGAGAGGAGACCCCCCAAAACTACAGTGGCTGACATTCATTTGGCACAAAGTTGTCCTTGATGCGATTCGAATTCAAAATCTCCACTTGATAAGTCAGGTAAAGCCACACCAGTAAACTTTCACCTTATTCTCGACCTCTTTCTAACTCTTACAAACATATTTTATTGTAAAGTAATCGATTATAGATATTAAGTTATTAACAGTGGCAAATATGAGAATGTCAAAATGTGATAATCTAAATATCACAATTCAAAGCCAACCCTAATTGATTAATTAAAACCCGAATACTATGAGAATTCACCTAAACAATCTTCTCCTTGCTACCAGCTGACTGAATTGGCATGGCCATGTCTGATGAGAGATGGCATCTTTGATCCCTAATCAGCTGGTTAATTAACATATCAAATCATGGCCACAAGGTTTTTTTTTTTTTTTTTTTTTTTTAAATAGTTCTTCTTGACTTCATTATAACCATTTTTAATTAATTCTTCAAACATATTTTACATTAAATGAATGGCTGGAGATGCTTTAATTAGTTTTTTGCTGATATGAATTAATTAATTTAATTCAAAAAGCTCAAATGAGCTGTTTAGTATATTAATAGAATAATTAGCAGGTGATGTGAGGTGGGAAATAAGTGGACTTAGTGTTTCCCCATTAATTCAAATTAATATCAACAAATAAATAAATAAATAAATAAATCTAATTTATTTAAGATCTAAAAGATAAAAATTAAATATTAAATATTAAATATATCAAAACTTTAAATATTTGGGATTATATTCACTAATCTTTAAAAAAAAATATATAATTAATATGTTTAATTAATTAATTAATTAACAAAATAATTATTTGTGGCCGCCCTCGTATTTATCTAAGTATGTCCAAGAATGTTCCTCAAATCTTATTCCCTCTTCAAGAATGTCTTTATTTTTTAGTTTCTTATCTCATCCCTTCGATTAAATTAACATACTTGGACGGCTAATTAAGTTGGAGAATAGGAACTAGACTTAGCCTTTAGGGTTTTCTTTTTCTTTTTTTAATTAAAAAAAATATTATTAAATGAACACTTTTTCTAGTTCTTGAAATAACCTTGTTTTTTAGGTTATCAATCATTGCACAATTCCGATGGTTTTTATCTATTTTTGGTAATGAATCTATGAGCAATAAAAGTCTATATATGGATGAGGGTATATATGGATGGTGAATTCTTGTCTCTCCTTTGTCAATTCTAACATGATTTGAACTCATAATTTTTTGAGATTATAAGTGAGATTATTATTAATTAAATAATGGTTTTTTTTTATTATTATTATTGTTTGTATATATATAGTTAAATTATTAAATCATTAATTTTGTGAACTTCAAATATAAATGAATTAAAAATAAATGAGATTATGAAAATGATAGGTGTTGGAAAATAATATGATTATTGATTACTAAATTCATAGATCTAAATGATAAAAAAAAAAAAAAAAAAAAAAAAAAAAAATATATTTGTCCTTATATAAATAAAATTAGTGAACTTTTTTTTTTTTTTTTTTTTTTTTGTTTAGTGTACGAGGTGTCCTAAATGGGTTTTAACTATGACATTTTTAAATTATGTCTACATTCAGACTAATCCCTATTCCAGCCGGATAAGTCCCTTTCGAGAGGTAAATTCTGGCCCCAAATTTTCAAACTGTTGCATACTTGAGTATGATTTCGGACTTGCGACCTCACTCAAGTTTAGAAACGATTTTTTTGTTTTAGTAACTTAGTATCCTTATCGATTAATTCAAGAGAGATCTATGGAATCGTTCCTAATTTGAATCAAACTTAAAACTTCTCATTCGACAAGTAAAATAAAGATACTTATGTAAAAGGGGTCACGTTATTGTGTTGACCTTTTTTTTTTTTTTTTTGATAATATATGAGATTATATAGGAGATAAGGGAAATGGAATCAAACCTGTGATCATTCGCATAAAATGAAGATTATATACCACTAGACCAAATGGCTAGTGGTTTGCTACCTTATTAACAAAACTTAGAAAAAATGGGGGAAAATTGACCGATTTAGTCCATTATCTATTTTCAATAATTAACATAGGTCCACAATCTATTTTTTTGACCTGCTAAGTCCCATAACTTT
>JAXGGT010000131.1:10256363-10267561 GCA_035583425.1 Marsdenia floribunda | reverse complement strand
ATCTTTGTGTTGTTATTTTCTCTTATTTTAATATTTCCTGCATATTTTCTAGTAGATTCTGGGAGGGAATTTAGGAAATTAAATTCCCAACAGATTCCTATCGTTAATATGATTTTGTTTTATTATTTATTTATTAGTTGCTCAAAAAATTTATTTATTATTATTTCTTGGATTGCCCATTCGCAAAGGAGGTATGGTACAACCTTGGTTTTTTCCTTCCAAGCTGGATATCGAGAGTGAACACCTGGGTACAATTGTTCCAATTGCTGCATGATCATGCTCTTCCTGATGATATCAGTCTGGAAAAGATATTTTTATGTCTATGGGCGATATGGAATAGCAAGAATGATCGATTGTTTCTTAGGAAACAAGCCTCGGCTCCAGCAGCTGTCACTCGGTTGGTGGCATATTTGGAGCAATTCCAAGCAACGAATACTACAGCTTCTCCTCCCTTGTCAAGGCAACTAGATGCTAATATCAAGTGGCGACCACCGGATGAGGGCTGGATAAAACTGAATGTTGATGCATCGTATCGTCATGGACAAGCTGTTTTGGGTTGGTTTTAAGGGATCACAGGGGACTAGTATTGCTCTCGGGGGTGGCTCCATGAAGGGGTTGCTTTTAGCTTTTCACGCTGAAGTTCATGCATTACGGAAGGGACATCTCAAGAGTAGGGCTCTCTATCATGAGGTTTGATTGTTGAAACTGATTGCCAACAGTTGGCTCGGCAATTGCATACGGCTGAGCTTGATTTATCCATCTTTGGCAACTTGCTGGAGACTATTAAACTGCTTTGTTTTTCTTCTTATGAAACACATGTTATTTATGTTCCGCGGGCTGCAAAGCTTTGTGCCCATAAAATTGCTTCCATTGGCATGTCTCTGTCAACGGAGGTGTGCTGGTCACATTCCTTGCACCCTGATGTTTTTGATGCTTTGCATCATGATTGGCTTTCCTTGCAATCTTAATATATTGATGTCCGATTTTCTCTCAAAAAAAAAAAAAAAAAAACCAGTCAAATAGTTTTTGTTTTGTCTAAACAATAAATTTTGTAAATGGATGAATTGAATGCACCAACTCCTTACATATATATATATATATATATAAACCCCAAGGCGTAGGTGAGTTAGCAAGGTATTCTCTTAGCTTAAGTGAAGTCACGGGATCGAAATCGCACTCACGTATGCAGTTGTTTAAAAATATATATATATTGAAAATTTTGAGACATTTTTACCTCTAACATGTTTCGAAACTCATGACCTCTTGGATTATAAATGAAGGTCTACCAACTGTACTACGCTTTCTTGACAACTCCTTACACATTAAAATTTCATAAATAAAAAAGAAAAAAATAATAAATCAATTACACAAAAAATATGAACATTCATAACTAAATCCACCAATTTTACTTTAACATATCTTATCATCTCCTATATGTATATATATATTCTTTATTCATATAAGTATATATATATATATGTCAAGAAGGTGTAGCTCAATTGATAACAATCTTATTTATAATCCCAAAGTTCATAAGTTCGAGACATGACAGAGGCAAAAATACCTCAAATTTCAGTATATATATACATATATTCTTTTTTTTTACTATAGATGTTACAACATTATGTTATTATTTGGTTGGTTAAGTTTTTTATTTTTTATTTTTATTTTCATAATAAACCAATGGTTGATTATGTATCAGAACATCATTATAATTCTTTTTATTTTAACGAAAATATAAATTTAATTAAAAAGATTAATTAAATTATAATAAAAAGAATTACAATAGAATCATAAAAAAATTAATAAAACAACAGGAATTAAAATAGCTAATTTTCCCTAGTCATATACTCACATGACGATCTTTAATATTCTTTTTAAATTTCTTTTAATATTAAACATCATGCCCATGCGCATTGACCATAACTTTCACATTCAATGTTCTATTGTATCTTCAACTTCATTGCCTACTACACATAACAATTACATTTCCAAAAATTATATATATAGTTGAAACATTTCTTTTGATATAAAACCTAAGAATTACATTAGTTAAGATTTTGCCAAGAATAAGATGTTTTTTCTTTTTTCTTTTTTCTTTTTTAACAAAAGCAAGTGATGTATATCCACTTTTTAGGATTAGTCTTGGAGAGATTAACTTGTTCTAATATATTGTTGAATAAATATAATTTTTGTGCCTGTAAAATATATAAATAAACAAAACAAATAAAAATAGATGTAATAAAATAATACGTACTATTTTGATTTGATTTATAATGGGTTTTAAATTTTGTAAATCTTCAATGATTCCATCATCATAGATTCGAGGGTTTTGAAGTTAATATTAAAATTAAGGTTTGATTTCGAAATTCTATGGTGTTTTTACCCGTTTTCTAAGATAATGTGTTCGAGTTTCACTGCTTCTTCTTGAAAATATAATTCTTGAATTCTCTTATTTTTATTCTATTTATAAATAAAGAAGTGATTAAGAAAAATGATCTGATTGGTTAATAATTTTATTGGTCGAGCACTAGTGAGGCTCAATTTTGTAGGAAATGACATAATAATTAATTTTTTAAACTAATTTTTAAAAAGTTAGTTTAAAAAAAAAAAAAAAAAAAAAGTTGAGTCTTTTGTCAATTTGTACAAAATCCATTACTCATTTAACAGTTGTTTATAAATATTAATTACACAAAATGTTAAAGAAAATGTTAAAGATATTCTAAATGGTATAATCATGCTAGTGTATCTGAGTACTACTCTAGCAAACTAGTTCAATCTTATGTGTGACGTAAAAAAACATGAAAATCATATATATATATATATATATAGGGAGGGGAAGGGAACGGGTTTACGGGACTCTTTCCCCTATATGCCCATGCTCGATTTTCATATATATTCTCCATTCCGTCTTCATTTCCTGTGGAAATTCTTTATTTTTTTTTTTTATTTTTTTTTTTTTTAATATCATCTCTGCCCCGTTCAAGATTGGAGATTTCCATAGAAAATTTTCACAGTATAATTTTTATTATTTAATTTTAATTAAATTATTAATACAAAATTAATTAATAAATTTCGTATAATAAAAAATAAAGTATGTCCTTACAATTTTTCAATATAATTTTTTAAAAAAAATTTCAATATAATTTTTTGAAAAATTAAATTAAATTAAAAAATAAAATACAAAATACAAAATTTCAAATCTTTTGACACACATAAAATAATTTCTTTGAAAGTATTAATGTCAATCTGCTATAGAATCTGCAATGATAAAAAGGAAAAAATATAACTTAAATTTTAAAAATAGTTAAAAATAGTTATATGAATTATCAATAGAGTTAAAAATTGCAATGACTATATTAATATAATTTTACTTTTACGAAAAAATAGAATTGACAAAGTAAATATTATGGTTATTGTTTACTTTGTTTGTAGCCGATTTATTATTTATTAAATAATTTTATTTTTAAAAAAATTAATAATTATTATGCTAATAATAATTTTAATTATATCTATATATTATGTATATAATTAAGAAAATATATATTATAATCACTATTTTATTAATTTACATCCAATTTAGTATTTACTAAATAATTATTATGATTTATTTTAAAATTTTTTAATAATTATTGTAATAATTTTATTTTTATTAATTTTTTTGTACCGATCATGGTATAGATATGAATTTAGACAAAAAAACTAAGAAAATGTGCAATGATTGTACACATGCTACGTATAAACACACACGCATATATATAATTTCAAAATATATATATACATATGTGTGCTCATATTTAAATAGATATATATATATATATATATATATATATATATATGATGCGACAAATTAAAATCTACATATTTAAAAGAAAATATCAAATTGGATTGCGTGCTTGGAAGAAAGATTAAGAAGTTGACAAGGCACTATTAATTGTATACGCTTATCAATAGGTTTAAAATAGAGTACAAAATCCCAATAATATTTGAACTTCTTTTCGTTCAGTTTTGATACTTAATTTTTATTTTTTTTTGTACAAATTTTGTACTTTGGTCAATAATCTCCATTAGCATACCATTAGTGTGACTTTAGAAAGGTATTTTTGTAAATGTTGACTTTTTAAATTTTTAATAAGATCTAATCATAATAACTATAAAATTTT
Source organism: Marsdenia floribunda (assembly GCA_035583425.1). Lineage (NCBI taxonomy): Eukaryota > Viridiplantae > Streptophyta > Magnoliopsida > Gentianales > Apocynaceae > Marsdenia > Marsdenia floribunda. The sequence goes on along the minus strand of JAXGGT010000131.1, from coordinate 10,263,398 downwards.
AAGGACTATTATGCGATTTATTTTAGATTTTCTTTTCTTCTTCTTCTTTTTTATATTCTTGCAGCCGCAGCCGCAGTTCACCCTTCTCCTCTCCTTTGTTCTCTCTGTGTGTTGTCTCCTCTGAAAAATCCATCCGTGTGTTTTCTCCACCTAACTTTGTGGAAAATTTTACTTCCCCTTACTGGCATCTACAGGTAGACGTTTTTGTGCAAATCAACATAAGTTCAATTAGATATCTTTGAATGGAAGCTTATTCATCAGTATTACACATAATTTGCAGAATGAATGAATGAAGGTGTACCTCCCCCCACCCCCAACACCAGAAAACTAAAAATGGAGCTTGTTACCCACCTTACAAAACTTTCCAAAGAGTGCCAGCAGTAACCCATTTTACAAAACCTTCCATAAGTTCAATAACAAAGACAGTGCCAACAGTAACCCATTGAAATAACAGAGTCAAGTCAATTGAACTATGGGAAATCATAACATATTCTAGAACATTTACATTGACTAAGAAAATGATACAAGCAATGGAAATAATAGATTGTGAAAGCCCATGTTGAAATATCAGAAAATTGTAACTGATTACCCCCCCAAATCAGTCCTAGAAGGTGATAAAGTAAAGTTCATTCAACAAAGCCAAACCCAAAAAGGAATTCATCTCAACCCCCATCATATTCCCCCATCAAACTAAAGTTGCTTATAAATTCTACGAATGTCGTTGGATTTTAGGAGCAGTTAAGGAGAATGCTTCGGCGATATCCGATGTTTCTTGAACAGAGTTGACAATAAGCAAGATAGAAGAAAAGCCAGAGCCCAAGCGGCAGCTATGGAGTGAGAAGCGGCAGTGACGGTGGCGGGGTGAGCAGCGATGACAACAGGGTGAGCAACGGAGGCGGCGACAAGAACATAAAAATGAAGAAGAAGAAGAAAAGAAAACCCTAAAACAAATTGTATAATTGTCCATAAATTTTTATAGTTATTATATTTAAATCTTATTAAAAATTTAAAAAGTTAACATTTTTAAAAATACCCTTAAAAAAGTCACACTAACAGTATGTTGACGGAAATTATTGATGGAAGTGCAAAATTGTTCAAAAATAAAAGTTCGAGTGTCAAAAACTAAACAAAAAAAATTCAGGTGCTAAAGTATGACTTTGGTAAAGTTCAAGTGTTGCTGAAATTTTTTGCCCTTTAAAATATTTGGATCCGATTTAGATTCGACTCTACGAGTCTAACTTTTTTATTTTTAGACCTAGACCACTTTAGTTGTACATAAAAATTAAATATTAATTAGATCCAGGTACAAAATTATAAATATCTTACCCGACATATATCTAATTCGATAATTTTTTAAATTAAATATATAAAATTTAATATAATATATTAATTATGGTGTTGACGTGTTTAAGAGATGTTTTTTTTTTTTTAATTTCTTATCTTTTATATTTTATATTTTAAACTTTAACTTTGTATTATTTTTAATAACTTTAATAATTTTTTAAATATTATATTTTAATTTGTATGAATTATTATATATAGTTAAATTATATTTTAAATATTATAACATATTATAATAATATAAATTATATTATAGGTTATTTAAATATAAATATTAAATTTAAAATAATTAAATTATTTTAAAAAATTAAAATACAATTTTGGGTAAGTTATACCGGTTTGGACTTGAAACCTGTATAGTTGGGTATGAGTGCACAATTTTTAGACCTACGAATTATTAGATAAGGTACGGGTTCAGAAATATTTTTTTCGAATTTAGATACAAAACTAATAGTTTCAAACCCAATTAAACCCGTGGATAAACCTATATCCAGTATTATAAAATCAAGAGATTATTAAATTCAGCCATAGCTAATAAAGATAATGAGAAGTGGAATGTAAATTATCTGAGAAATAATTAATTAGTTATAACATCATATGGGTTATACCATTCTTATTAAAAAAAAAATATTATTATTTTAAGAGAAATGATTTAATTGGTTAATTGTGACACACAATTAATTAGACCGAATATTTATTATAATTCTTTGTTGTTCTTCCGTTAATATTTCTACTGTATTGAGAGGGGCAAAGGTTAAATCCGCTTTCAGCGGAACCAATTCTTGCCGACATGTAATCATTTTTTATGCCACAAGAAAAGACATGTCCACATGTAGACCGACAAATTCTCCAATTGTTATTGTCCTACAAAAGAAAGAATCACGATCTTCATGTTTGAGTTTATCAAGGAGTTCTCTCTGAAGGATACCATAAAGAAATTTCGTGAGCACAAGCTAAAGGGGAGAAGCAGAGAACAATGTCTTCTTACTCAGTACGTGCTCACAAGAAATAACACTAAAGGTGTGATTCTCAAAGAAGCGATTACGATCAAGCCATGGAACTATTCTACGATGAAAAGGGAGGGTCTATCATACTACCATAACAAAGGTAAATGAAAACCATTCAATTGGAAAATTCTATTTTCCTCAATTCTTTCTAACTTAGCCATCAAAAAGTTCCCTTAAAAATAATACCTCCGGTGATTGAACCATCTTGAATATAACTTTCGTTCAAAGTTTATTTTGATGCGGCAAGAAAGAGTTAACACCTCACAACTAAGCGACATCACTATCCATCTTGAGTAACACCTTAAAATCAACTTTTCTTCTGCCTTAGAATTGCCTTTGGGAATCTAAGAATTTTTCCCTAATCATCCTTGGTGAAGGGACTCCTCGAAGTGAAAATCTTGTACAAGCCAATTAGAGTGTGCCATGCATGATAAAAATGGTATTTCGACCGTTTCCATTAATCCTTCATCTAAGACCTTGAATGAGAGCATCTCTTCCTTTCATTAGACTTCTCCAAAGAAAGGAAGGGTGATTCCCTAATGTGGATGTCAAGTAATGTGTGCTTGATACAAAGTAAGCTTGGTACAAGTGTTAAGGACCGGAGTTCGTCTCCTTTGAGCAAAAGTTAAGTTCGAATCTTGTGAATAAAGAAATCATAAATGTTATTACGAGAGCTTTCTCCCGAATATCATGAGTTGGACGCAAATTAATTTTAAACTAATCAAAACACAAAATAACTAACATATATTGAATGGTTAAAGACAAAAAATGATAAACCTACTCCTTCCTATCTTTTGACTTACATGGAAATTCTCATTACTTAAAATACATTTTTTTTTTCCTTTTAATGATTGGTATTACTGTTGCAGAAACAAAAATGCCTAATATAACTTCTAATATATATATATATATATATCCCTATATATATAGCTTAAAGAGGGAAAATTGTGTCGTTAATTTTTTCTTCTATTTTCGGTGAAATAATTTTCTTCTTAATAACATTTTTTTTCCAAATGCGATGCATAATAAGATTGATGCCAACTTACATTTCACATTCTTTGAACAATTTGCTCAAATAATATGGTTCTTAAAGCAAATATGTCCCAAAGGCTTTTGGTGGACTTTCATTCCTTTAAGTAATTTGTAATAAAAAGAATTGATGATATTTCACTGAACTGTTCTGATAAAATTACATTTTCTTATTTTATATAATTTATATATATATCAAATCTAAATAAATAGAATATTATTTTAAACAAAAATATATAAGTAGAAACAATTAAAAAAAAAAAAAAAAAAAACATTGATGTTGGTTATTATTTACAAAAGACAATAAAATACAGGCATTAAAGGAATAAATAGAATCATCTCTTTAATTAAGTAGGTATAGTAAGCAAATTAGTGAAAAAGAGAGAGATCAAAAGGGGTAGCAATGCCTCAGAGGTTATTCATCCTGCAAACTGTTAATCCACTGTTTTCAGTCATGTCCAAATCACAAGTTTGTATTCCTCCCGGAACTTGCCAGTCGAAATAGTAGAGAAAATGAGCTAGAGGAAGCTCAACATTAGCAATCCCAAAACTTACCCCAGGGCATATCCTCCTTCCTGATCCAAATGGAAGATATTCATAGTTTTGGCCCATGAAATCCATATTATTTTCATCGAATCTGTGCGGTCGAAATTCTAGCGGATCATTCCAGTACTTAGGATCTCTTCCCATTGCCCATACATTGATCAAGGTTTGGGTTTTATTGGTGATGGTGTAGCCTTCAACCACACGCTCTTCCCTACAGGCTCTAGGCAACAGAGGAATTGGAGGGTGCAGTCTCAGAGTTTCCTTGACAACCAGTTTCTGGTACTTGAGTTTCTGAACATCTGCCTCTTGGATTATCTTCTTTCCCTTGAAAGACTCTCTCACTTCTGCTTGTGCTTTGGCCATCACATATGGATTCCTCATTAATTCTGACATTGCCCATTCAATAGTTGAAGATGTTGTATCAGTTCCACCTGAGAACATGTCCTGCATCATCATCATCAAAATCATTAACTCAAACCATATGCATTTCTTTCAGTTATTTATATTAATGCAACAATAATGAAAATATTTGTGAAATATGGGCATGCATAATTTGATAAGTTATGATGGAGAACTTACGAAAATGACAGCTTTGATGTTGTTGTCAGTGATCGGAATCTGCAAGCCACCGCTTTCCATTAATCTAAGAAAAATATCGATAAGATCTTCATCTCCAGATTCTCCGTTTCCCTTTTTAGTTATAGCAAGATTTTGCTTGTGCTCGTTGATAATGTTTTGAAGAATGACATCCACTGTGCGATGACTTTTCACCAATTCTCGTTTGGTTAAACTAACATATTGAAGTAACTTAATTGACGGAAACAAATCAACCATGTAAAATCCACTGGCTAACCCAAGTGCTTGCTTCATATGCTTAATTAGAGTGAACTTGTCTTTGCAAACTTTACCAAATACAGCTCTGCAGGTCATGGAACTTGTATAGGAATAAATCAATTCAGCAAGATTAAGGGGAACTCTTGTAGAGTTTTTGATAGTCTTTGTCAGTTGTTGTACTTCATCTTGACGAATGTACCCGAACGAACGGACAGTAGTAGGACTCAAGAGCTCCATTATACAAATTTTTCTCATATGTTTCCAATATTCGTTATAGGAACAGAAAGCAATATCAGTATTGTCATACCAAATAATCTTACCGGCCATACGATTTGGCCTGTCAGCAAAGGCAGGATCTTGAGTTTTGAGCATGTCTTTTGCAATATCCCGGCACGAAACGACCACCACCGGAACTTCACCCAGTTGGAGATGCATGATGGGTCCGTAATGCTTAGCCAACTTGGAGATAGCCTGATGGGGCAGCCCTCCATTGAGCAACTGGTGTGCATTTCCGATGATGGGTAATTTCTTCGGACCTGGTGGAAGTGTTCCGGGTACTGTCTTATTAACAGATTTTGATGTCTTCCATAGCTTGATTACCAAGAAAAGGAAAGACATGAAGAAGAAGAAGGAATTGAAGGAAAGCTGAAACTCCATCTTTTTACTCACTCTTCAGCTGATCAGTTCTGCCTTTTTATTACAAACTGCAGAATCAACAATTTTTGTTTTGTTTTGTTTTTTTTTTTTTTTTTTTAATACTTCCTCTGTAAATCCTACAACATATAAATTTCCATTTCAGACGTTATCGTTTTCATGGACAGCTGTCAATAATAATAAATATTTCATGGAAACCGTCCTTAATTAGGATTTAACAATTTTGTATTGCTCCCTTATTTCAGACGTTATTGTTCACTTATTTTTTAATTTAGAAATTTGTCTTATTCTGTGGCGGAGGTGGCTTTCTCTAATTTGTTGTAGTGCCACCAAAAATTGAGCTGACGTCAGTACCTACGATTCTTTGTATGTAATAAAACATTTTCTTTATTTCGATAAATATAAATAATTATTTTCAGTCAGCAACTTGAAGGGAGTGCTCAAAAAAAAAAAAAAAAAAAAAAAAAAGGGATATATATATCCATATCTCCCCATATCTTCCAAGATTTGATTCCTATCATTAACATGATTATTATTATTATTATTATTTTTATTTAGTAATTGAATATATAAATTTGATGTAAGGCACTTTTTGCCTAACATGTTTTAAATTTATTACCAATTGAGTTATTACCAATTGAGTTACACACTCTTGGCAACTTACTAAATAAAAAAGAAAATAAAAAAAAATTAATTACACTAAAAATATGAACATTTGAAACTAAATTCATAAATTTTCCTTTAACATATCTTATCATATTCTATTCTCCTAAATATATATATACATTTATATGTTCTTTTTTTTTTTTTTTTTTTTCATATAAGTATATATATATATATATTCCTTTTTCTACGATAGATGTTACAACATTATAGTCTTATTTGGTGGGTTAAGGTTTTTATAGATATATATATAATAAACTAAGGTTTTTAAATATGTGCCCATGCCCATTAACCCTAACTTTCACATTCAATATTCTATTGTATCTTCAACATCATTACCTACTATATATAACAATTACATATCCAATAATTATATATATATTTGAAATATTTCTTTTAATAGACAACCTAAGAATTACATTAATTAAGATTTTGCCAAGAATAATATTTTTTTCTTTTTTTTTTTTTTCTTAACAAAAGGAAGTGATGTATATCCATCTTTTAGGATTAGTCTTGGAGAGATTAACTTGTACTAATAAATTTGTTGAGTAAATATAATTTTTGTGTCTATAAATAAAACTAATAAAAATAGATGTAATACAATAATATGTATTATTTTTATTTGATTTACAATGGGTTTAAAGCTTTGTATATCTTCAATGATTCTATCATCATGAATTTTAGGGTTTTGAGGTTCATATTAAAATTAGAGCTTGATCTCGAAATTCTAAAGTATTTTGACCCATTTATGAGAATATGTGTTAAAGTTTCACTGCTTCTTCTTGAAAATATAATTTTTAAATTATCTTATTTCTATTGGAGGCAGTGAAGCTCAATTTTGTAGGAAATGACAATAATTTTTTACTAATATTTAAAAAGTTGATTCTTTTGTCAATTTGTACAAAATCCATTACTCATTTAACAGTTGTTTATAAATATTAATTACACAAAATGTTAAAGA
>JAXGGT010000131.1:10230505-10248122 GCA_035583425.1 Marsdenia floribunda | reverse complement strand
TTACGAAATTTATTGATTAATTTTGCATTAATAATTTAATTGAAAATAAAGAATAAAAAATAAGTGGTGAAAATTCCCCATGGGGATCCTCGATCCCCAACAGGGTGAGGATGGTATAAAAAAAAAAAATTCCCCGCAGAGAATAGGGATGGGGATGGGGAATATATATGGAAACAGGGGATGGGAATGGGAGAAAGAGTCCCCGCAAACCCGTCATCGTTGCCATCCCTATGCACAGCTACTAAATAAATAAATCAAAAACATAAAAAAATATGAACATCATAGCTAAATCCAATAATTATCCTTTAACGTATCTTAAGATAAGAATGTATTAATTTTTTTTTAAAAGATAATTATATATATACATATTTTCAATGGACCCATTATAATTAAATATAATTTTGCAATATTTTTATATATTCTATTTAGTTTTATTTTTTATCAATTTTTAATGAGGCCCAATAGTGCGAAGATATGTAGAACACCCAGGATGAGGGTACCCCTACACCTCTTGGCAAGCCAGGAGGAAGGAAGATTTGACCCCTAAACCTCTTGGCAAGCCAAGAGTCTAAGAGAAAAAAACTCGGCCAACATGCCAGGAGAAGTTCTTCACCTCTAAGTTAGTCTTGATAAGATAATAAAGTAATTGTGATTTATTTATTATTTTTAAAATGCATATTTTTTGAATAATTTGATTCTTTATTTTCTTTTTAATATATCTTTTTATATAGAATTATATTTTAAATAATTATGCATTAAAAATTTACTTAAATATATTTATATATTATTCTTAATTATTTTTTATTGATTTTGTATTTATTTAAAATGTTTACTTATTAATTTGTCTCTTAAATTTTATATTATTAAAATATTCTTATTTATGGATTATGTAATAAGTTATCTAATTAACTGCTACATATAATATTCATATTTATAGATTATATAATAAGCTATCCAACTTGAAGGGAGTGCTGAGATCCATATATATATATATATATATCCGTATCTCTCAATATCTTCCAAGATTTGATTCCAAAGAAACATATATACATTTGATGTTTATTTTTTGAAAAAATCTATTTATTAATTAGATAAATTAAACAATAGATTTTAATTTATACTTAGATTTTGTGAAAAGAGAGACTAAATACACTTACTCATTATACATTATGCACATCTACTAGATAAATAAATCAAAAACATAAAAAAAAAAAATATGAATATCATAGCTAAATCCAATAATTATCCTTTAACGTATCTCATCATCTCATATATATATATATATATATATATTCCTTTTCATTTGCACTATAGATGTTACAACATATTATTATTTGGGGGGGTTAAGTTTTTTATTTTTTATTTTTTTTATTTTAATAATAAGCAAATGGTTGATTATATATTATACCATCATTATCATGTTTTATTTTAATGAAATATAAATTTAATTTTAAAAAATTAATTAAAATATAATAAAAAAAATTAGAATGACTAAAAAATAATATATGTATATATATATATGATGTATGTAAAATAGAATCTTCAAAAATTAACAAAATAACAGGATTCAATCGAGACCAAATTTACCATTTTTTTTTTTTTTTTTTTTTTTTTTTAACAAAAGGAAGTGATGGATATTCATCTTTTAGGGTTAGTCTTGGAGAGATTAACTTGTACTAACAAATATGTTGAGTAAATACAATTTTTGTGTCTGTAAAATATAAATAAATAAACTACCGAAAATAGATGTAATTAATTAATATGCATTATTTCAATTTTATTTACAATGGATCCAAATTAATTTTGCATATTTTCATTGATTGTACATGGATTCGAGGGCCTTGAGTTTAATATCAGAATTGGAATTCGATATCCAAATCCCAAGCTGTTTTGGACTGTTTTTTGGAGGACGTGTTACATTTTTACTTTTTTTTTTTTTTTTTTCTTTCTATAAAATTATGTTGAATTTCCTTCTTTCTCTTCTATTTATAGATTAAAAAGTGATAAAAAGTGATTAAATTGGTTAATAACTTTCTTAGTTGTAATATGACACTATTGGATTAATCGAGATATTTTTATTCTTTTCATTGGTTGGATCTCATCATTCTTACAATGTATCTAGATATTTTTTTTGGTAATTACAATGTATCTAGATATTATTTGTTACAATATATAATTATTAATTTAACAAAAAAATTGTTAATCATCTAGTAGTAAATTTAAATAATACCTAGAAATTTAATTTTTTTTCCCCATAAAAATGGAACTTTTATTGATGAGTAAGAAACTTAGAAAGAGTATAATTATTTACTTTCGGAAGTGGCAATAAAAAAATTAATACGTTTGAATACATTGGAAACCCTAATTGAAATAGAGAATTTCTCAGGCGCCATATGGCAGATGACCTGAAATGGAAGATAAGGGGCATGCAAACACTGATTCTTCATAGAGGATACTAAAGGGGGTAGTGGTATTCCAATCGAAACAGTGGTAGGAGCGGCTTCCTGTCTGGAAAGAATGATCGCCCACATCTCAGAAGCCAGAACACAGTCACGTAAAGAATGTGATTAACGGGACTCCACAAGCCCCTCACAGAATTCACAGTCTTGTGAGGGAAGAATACAACGTTGAAACAAATGTGCCTTGGTTTTTAGTTGCCCAAGTCTCGCTTGCCAAAGAAAATAAGATAGCCTATGTGGTGTTTTTGAGTTCCATAATGCAGTCCAAGATTTATGCTCACTCTGGGGAGGATATGTGAAGAAGAGATTTGAGAGATTTTGTTGTAAGTATGCCCATAGTTAATTGATAATTTCCAGATGGGAAGATTGTCATTATCAACTTCAAGGATGCTAAAGATCAAGCCGAATCAAAATTTCTTGCGTAACATTTGTTCGAAGCAGCTCCAGATCCAGTCGATGGAGTAGTCGAAATAAGCAGCCGTTGTTTTTTGTACCTCCGATGCCGGTGGGGTTGAGTGTGCTAATTCCAGGAGGGGTTGGTCCATAAGCCAAAGGTTAGTCTAGAATAGAACTGAACAACCGTTGCTGACCTGCCATGAAATTCCCTACTTAGATAAGGGAGTAATGTTTCAGAATTCCTTTCCAAATCCATGATGAAGACTGTCTGTGAACCATACCATTGTCCATAATCTGTCCGTAATTAGCTCGGAGGATTCATACCCATGGCGTCTAGGGATTTAACCATAATCGCCATCCCAGTTTTGAGAGATTAATAGTGGTCATATCCTCTAACGTTTGAAATCCAAGGCCTCCCATATCCAAAGGCATACAAAGTCTTTTCCAAGCAACTGGACAAAACTTTGAACCATCTTGATGTGCCCAAAAGATGTAGCGGATGAGTCTCTCAATTTGTTGGAGGGTTCGCCGAGGAAGTCGACATATCTGAAGATTGTACCGTGGAAGTGCCAATAAGACAACCTTGACAAGTACAACTCGCCCAGCCATTGAGAGAGAATTTTGCTTTTAGCCTGCCAACTTCGTCTGAATTTTCTGAATTAGAAAATAAAAAAAAGTGAGAACATGGTCTTTCATGAAAAAGAGTCATGCCCAAAGAGATCCCCAAGTCCTTGCTGAGTTTGATATCAAAATGCCTGGAGAGATTTTGTGCCAATGAAATAGATGTGTTAGGGTTTATAAAAAGAAGAGATTTTTTGAAGTATCAATATTTTGTTCGGTAAAGGAACAAAATTCACGGAGAAAATGTTATGCTTAATGTTAGCCTGTAACAAAGAAGCCTCACCAAATAACAAAAGGTCATCTGCGAAAAATAAGTGTGAGATGAAAGGTCCATTTTTTTGGATGGGGAAGGACTTCCAATGAATAGAGGTAACTGATCTGTGGATTGGACTGGGCAAGAACTTCCATACATAAAATAAATAATCGCAGCATTCCCCCTGTTTCCAATTCCTCTTTTCATTAGAGGAATTAGAATCTATAACCTCATGTGGTCGCTCAATTCGAAGAGCAAGGTCTAGATCCATGCAACCAAGAATGATCATAACGTGTTCTTTTCAAATCATAAAGTTTGTACCATTTAACAACAGAATAGAATTGATGTTGGCAGATATTGAAGTAGCAAAGTTATTAATTGAATAGAGAACAAAATAAGACAAAATTAATAAGCTCATAATTTAATACCTAAAAGAAAACTAAAGTAATTCAAATAATGGTAGAATAAAAACCCATCACAAGATACCTAGCACAACATTGAAATTTAATCTTTAGACAAAAATATCAATTTGTAAGTGATACTCTCAACGTAATAATTAAATACTGACAATAATCTCCTGTCAAATAATAAGCCTTTCTTTGGACTGAATAATTATTCACATGGAAAATCAGAAAATTGCCACGTATTTATTACTACATTGTGTTAAGAATTTCTGTCAAATAATAACTTTCATTTGGGTCAATCATTAATCACATGAAAAATTAACACATATCCCATCCTTATATTTTAAATTAATTAATTTACACAAAAGATGTCACTTTGGCAACATTATGCTTCAATTAACGAATTTAAAACACAAGTACCTTAACCAAAATTTGAATTTTACCATAATGCATATATTTATAATGCCAAAAATTCCCAAAATAATATACATACATATATAATACCAACCACTTGAAATAAAGAATATAAATAGGAATGCATATATATATAATACACAAGCATGCTTACACACACACACACACACACATATATATATATAAAATACATATATCCCCACATACACAAAAAAAGCACTAGCATATATATAAACAAAATGGGCTTCCTATATTCTCATGTATATATATAAATATATGACTCATGGTCCAAGAGCCCATATAACAAAAAAGGAGTAGATATATATGAATATTGGACCCATCTAGAATTAGCCCAATAAAAATAAATGGAACCAAAACAATTAATATATTGAACCTCTTAAGAATAAGCCCAATAGAATAATAAAACATAAATAAATAAAATAATGGGCCTCTGGACTTCTCCATACAAAGCCCAACAGAATATAAAACTTAAATTAAGAAAAAATGGGTTTCTTTCAAATGAAGCCTAACAGAATATAAAACCTAAATAACTAAAAACATTGGGTCTCTTCTAGCCTAAGCCTAACATGAAAATAAAGCCCATGCATAAAACCCAAATAAACAAAACCGCACAAAATTAAACTGTCCATAGAGGACAAATTTCAACCCATAAAGTCCATAAACAGTCAATATGAAAAACATAAAAACAAATTAGGAAATCACATCTATACATATAGGTAAATTCCTATTACAAAAAAAGATCTGCTCCATACAAAAAATTTCCAAGGGTTGTGATTCCACCTCATCTGAATCCAACTTAATATATATATTCAAAGCTGGGAGATCTACACATTCCTATTAGTCCCAAGATATAATAAAACCCAAAAGAAAGACCTTTTTTTTTTTTTTTTTTTTTTTTTTTTATTATTATTATATATATATATAAATAATCTTTCATAAGATTTTGAAAATATATGAGAACAATAAGATCATGCTTTAAACAGAATTCTTAATAATCCAACATAAAACTGCTCTGATATCACGTGTTAGAATAATATGTGTATATATTATTATCCATAATTAAATCCTAAAACCTTTATGTCAGATTATCAAGATTTAATAATAAAGATTTGCGGATGCCTACCTGAATCCATCATGGAATGCTTATAATCTTGAATCTCCTTAGAAGATGAAGATTTTGAATTCCTATGATAGATCTTGAATTCCCGTAAGAGATCTTGAATTCTTGTAATATTCTTGAGACCTATATAAAACGAGATTATGGGGATTATGGTTTTCCAAGAGATCTATCGGAGTCAAGGGTTCTATTCTACTGACGGGATATAGAAGAGAAACTCTCGATATGCTTTCCGGGACCATAACCTATTATATATATAATAGTAACCCTAGTCAACCCTTCACAGACTAGGATTAAGGTTTCTACATAAGTGAGCCCATACTTGTCTTTGATGCATAGAAACCCATTTAACTTAATTAGATCACTTTAACTGGACTTATTAAATTATGATAGTTACTAAATACACAATTAAAATATGAGCCCACATTATTTATTAAAATAAATATAACATTTGATAGTAGTACCAGAGCGCCAGGATAGAGTGTTAGAGGTTAGGTGGTACGTGTAGTACTATGCCAAGTGTTGCAAGTTGAACAATTATAACTAGGTGACGTGAGATAGACAGAGCCCAATCGAGACAGATGAGTACTAGCTAGTCCAAGTGATTACTAGTGAAGCAATCAATGCCAGGTAGAGTGAGATAGACAAAGAGTTGGGGGAGCCAAGTCTATTAAAATCTAAGTCAGGTTGAGCTAAATGGATGATATCAAAGTTAGAGTGGTGCCATATTATCATCCTTAGAATTAAATATGTCTCTTAGGAAAAGAGATACTGGTCAATAGTCTTTTGTTGAAATATTGGTAGGAGATTCATAAATACAATGAGTTATGTACACAATTCCACATCATGATTGACAATTTATGAATTATTGGATCTGAAGTAGGTAGATCTACAGTGTTAAAATGGTGTAGTTGTATGTAGAGATATCTTCACAATCTCTACATTTGGATATATATATATATATATTTTATCTTGAGAGGATCTTGATTTGTAGATATTTGCAAACTTTAGGAGGTGTGATTTTGTCCAAAAATCATGGAGAATAAATATCTCTGCGTTAAGAGGATTCCAATAGTTGTGTGGTTGTTCAATTTTAATGGAATTCTAGAAATCAAACACGACTCGAAGATCTAAATGAAGCGAGAAATGAATAAAGATTCATCTACTAGGTGTGAAGGGAAATTCTGCGACAAGTTGAAGTTTGAAGATAAAATGCTGAATTGAAGACAAAATGCAATCCAAAGGGGAGATGGTTAGGGTTTTTGTCTTATATTCCTAATTAGATTTGGACATAAGACATATTTATAGTTCTATTCTTAATAGAGTTATTAGGAAATTTATAATATCATATGATTAGATAACTACACCCACATTTAATCCCTTAAAAGTGAAAGGTATAGGATTCCATGTATCTATGAATAGATAGAGAGTGTATGTCTTTGAATTAGGTCATAACTTTGTAATAGTAAATCCTAATGAATCATGCAAGTGTAGGTTAGATAGTGATATGCACATGCGAATGTAAAGGAAAACAAGAGAGAGTTTTCCTTAGACATATCAAAGAGAGAAACAACAATATATAGAGAGAGTTTTTGGAGAAAGAATTTTCTTAAAGTTCTGGATATGTCAAAATCTATAGGTATACATAAAATTGTTATACTTACCTTTAATTGATAGTGAAAATTTTTAAAGTTGGTTCCGTAATTTTTTCTTATAAGATTTTTTAGTTAAAATCTTGTATTGTTATTTTTTATATATTTATAACCCTACTATTTGGTTGGTATTGGAATTGTAGAGTTGTTTACAACCAACATATATAGGTTGCAATTATTCAAACCAGTCATAATATCGTCATCAAATTTTATGGGGTGGGTTACATATGTATACATATAGACATTTTCAAAATTTTAAAAATCTTCTTCATTCTTATTAAGATTTTTTTCTTAATATATATATATATATATATGTCAAAAAAATTATTTTTCTTCTGCCTTTTCTTATTAAAAATTTATTCTCCCTTTTGTACTTACTATAATTTAAAAATAATTTTCACTTATTGAATAGACTTTACCTGTGTGTTATTTCTATCTAATAAAATTCTTTTAGACTTTTAATTCTAACACAATTAGTGAGATAATTAAAACAATGCTTTGATATTTTAAGTTTCATTTATCATAGTTTTAAATAGTTGATCTAGACATTGCTTCAGTGCTTCTCAATCATTTCAAAATATCAACATCATAATTTTTTTTTTTTGTGATTTTTGAAAATGCACTTTTTGGATGAAATGACAAAACCATAGCATTTTAACAGTTGGGTACTCACCAAAAAAAAAAGAAAAAAAAAAGAAACAGTTGGTGTGTATAACGTAAAGAAAAAAAAAATTCAAACATAAAAACTGAGAATTTTTTACAACTTCAAATATCACCCATTATTTTATTTAAAAAAGAAAAAAGATTTTTTTTTTTTTTTTAATTATAAAAAGAAAAGCACAAATTAACTAAAGATAAAGAAATTTTTTTTTAATTTAAAAATCTACTTTTTTTTTATAAATATTTTATTAACAATAATTTTTAAATAATTAATTTAGTTAATAAGAAAGATCAGTAGCTATAGTTCCGAATATTATCACCCTTACTAAACTAGACTTTTTTTTTTTTTTTTTTTTTTTTAATTTTTAGATCTCAAAATGATTATTTTACCCTTTTGGTGATCGGTTAACAAAAATTTTGATCGTTGGATATTTATATTAATGGGCTTTTTGGTCATTAAAGACCAAACATAAAAAATTATGTAATTTTCATGACAAAATTTATTGAAAAAAATGTTTGGAAATAAACATGCCAACATTTCAAATATTTGGGCCTAAACTTGCCAATCAACTATTTATAAAGGGCTTTTTGGTCATAAAGGACCAAACATACCAAATTATGTAATGTTTAGATCAAATATATTCAAAAAAATTGTTTAGGACCAAAGTTACCAAAATCTCAACTGTTAAGGACTAAACATGCCAATCTTCCTATTTAAAAATAAATAAACATTATCAAAGTAGAAAAAACATGTTTGATTTATAAATAGTCTACTTTTTTTCTTTTTTAAAATCACAACTCAAAATAACTAGTTTATCCTTTTGGTGATCCGTCAACAAAAATTTTCATTTTTGACTATTTATATTAAAGGGATTTTTGCTCATAAAGGACCAACCATAAAAAATTATATAATGTTCAAAAAAAAAAATGTGTTGAAAAAAATATTTGGGACTAAATATACCAACACTTCAAATGTTTGGGACTAAACTTGCCAATCAACTATTTATATTAAAGGGCTTTTTGGTCATAAGAACCAAACATACCAAATTATGTAATGTTTAGGACTAAATATATTGAAAAAAATATTTAGGACCAAAGTTACCAAAACTTCAAATGTTAAGGACTAAACATGCCAATCATCCGCAAAGAAAATTTATGATATTTTATTTAGCTGTATCGATAAAGTTACATATTTAAGTGTATATATATAGTGTAAATCTAAATTCACGAACCTCTTTAAACAATAATACATTAGAGACTAAAAAATGAAAATGGATCAATATCGATCGATTATTATTTTAAAGAAGGATGCAAAAGATAATGAAATATAAATATGAAGGAATAAATAGAATTATCTCTTCAAGAAGGTAGTGAGAGAATTAGTGCAAAAGAGAGAGATCAAAAGGGGTAGCAATACCCCAGAGATTGTTCATCCTGCAAATGGTTACTCCACTGTTCTCAGTCATGTCCAAATCACAGGGTCGAACTCTTCCTGGAATTTGCCATTCGAAATGGTAGAGAAAATGAGCTAAAGGAAGCTCCACATTAGCAATCCCAAAGCTTAGCCACAGGCATATCCTCCTTCCTGATCCAAATGGAAGATATTCATAGTTTTGGCCTATAAAATTCATATTATTTTCATCGAATCTGTGCGGTTGAAATATCATTCCAATACTTAGGATCTCTTCCCATAGCCCATACATTGACCATTGTTTGTGTTTTATTGGCGATGGTGTAGCCTTGAACCACACGTTCTTCCCTGCAGGCTCTGGGGAGTAGAGGAACTGGAGGGTGTAGTCGTAGAGTTTCCTTTACCACCAGTTTCAGGTACTTGAGTTTTTGAACATCGGCCTCTTGGATTATCTTCTTTCCCTTGAAAGACTCTCTCACTTCTGCTTGTGCTTTGGCCATCACATCGGGATTCGTCATTAGTTCTGACATTGCCCATTCAATGGTGGAGGATGTTGTTTCAGTTCTGGCTGAGAACATGTCCTACAACATCATCATTATAATCATTAATTCAAACCATATGCATTTCTTCCAGTTATTTATCATAACCAAGTTCAAGCATCCCATGCATTAATTCAAATTATGCAAAAGGCCATGCAGGCTTAACGATGGAGAACTTATGAAAATGACAGGTTTGATGTTGTCATCGGTGATCGGAATCTGCAAGCTGCCGCTTTCCATCAATCTAAGAAGAACATCGATAAGATCTTCATCCCCGGCTCTCCATTTCCCTTTTTAGTGGTTGCAAGATTTTGTCTGTGCTCATTGATGATGTTGTTGAGAATGACATCCACTGTGCGATGAGCTTTCACCAATTCTCGTTTGGTTGAACTTATATACTGAAGCAACTTAATCGATGGAAACACATCAACCAACTCGAATCCACCGGCCAACCCAACTGCTTTCTTTAAATGCTTAATCAGAGTGAACTTGTCTCTGCAAACTTTACCAAATGCAGCTCTGCAGGTCATGGAGCTTGTATATGAATAAATTAGTTCAGCAAGATTAATGGGAACTCCCGCAGAGTTCTTGATAGTCTGTGTCAGTTGTTGCACTTCATCCTGACGAATGTACCCGAAGGAACGGACATTAGTTGGACTCAAGAGCTCCATCATGCAGATTTTACGCATCTGTTTCCAGTACTCATTATAGGGACAAAAGGCGATGTCGATCAGTATTCTCATACCATATGATCTTGCCGGCCAGGCGCTCGGGTCTACCGGCGAAGGCAGGATCATGAGTTTTGAGCATGTCTTTTGCAATATCCCTGCAGGAAACCACCACCGCGGGAACTTCACCAAGCTGGAGATGCATGATGGGTCCGTATTGTTTACCCAACTTGGAGATAGCCTGATGGGGCAGCCCTCCATTGAGCAACTGGTGTGCATTTCCGATGATGGGTAACTTCTTCGGACCTGGAGGAAGTTTTCTGGGTACTGTCTTATTAACAGATTTTGATGTCTTCCATAGCTTGATTACCAAGAAAAGGAAAAACAGGAAGAGAAACGAATTCAAGGAAAGCTGAAACTCCATCTTTAATTCTCTCAATCGAGTTTCAATTCTGCTTTTTGTTTTGATTATACAAACTTCACAAATTAAGAACGTCCTATTTATACATGCAAACAGATGCACTGCAATATATATTAAATTCCAATATTTCTTCCATGGCTGACGAACTTACTTAGCAGTATCCACTTTTGGCAGAATTCTTTCTTCTTTATTTAAAATTTTAAAATTTCAGTCTTATCCGGTGACAGAGAGATGGCTTTCTTTTATTTGGCAATTTCCGAACTTCAGCAGCCGTCAACCTCTACAACTTTTATAATATATATATATATGAAAAATTGGTAAATTTAGTCTCTAATTTTTGCAGGGTAATTATTATTATTATTATTATTATTATTATTTTCCATTTCTATTTAAGTAGATTTCCAATAAATAATAGACAAGTGTATTGTTTTTTTTTTGTAACTCGATATCTTTATCGACTAATTTAGAAGAGATCTACGGGAGTATACCTACAAGACTATAAGACATGGCTGAAATTCGGCACAAGACTATAAATGGAGCTACACTACTAAATAAAATCCAATCATACTAAAGTCATAAATATTAGGAAATAAATCTATCAATTTCTTATATATAATTATTTTCAAAGTCAATTTTAACATTATATATATCTTTTAAAGTATTCCTTACAGTATAAAAATGAGCATTAATATATATATATATATATATATATATATATATTCAGTTAACACTGTTATACACATAGATTTGAAAATAAAATAAAATAAGATACCGAAAATTCGAAGTCAATATCGGACGTAGATATGGTACCGTTGTTAGTATGGGATAAATATATCAAAAGACATTTGGTTATGGAGAGGATTCAATCGAGTAAAATTAATCAATTAGTTTGGTTTTGTTTTATTAATTTTACATAATTTTGAATTTTTTCTTGGCTATTTTTTATTTTTATTTTTATACTATTTTAAAATAATTATTTCTTTTTTATTATTATATTATTATTATATTTATTCTAACTTGATTGAATAATTAAAAATTATGATAAAAATGTTAGGATTCTTTATAAAATTTTAATTTACTAAGAAATTAATAAAATATAATAAAAAAAAAATTGAAAGAATCACAAAAAAATAAAGAAGTTGAAATAATCAATTTTTCAAGAAAATTAGAACGGTCTTGTGCCAAATTTTAACTATATGCTACTATTTTAGAGTTTGCCCATAGATTTCTCTCAAATTAATTCGATAAGGATATGAGTTTAAGGAAAAAAAAAAAAAAAAAAAAAAAATTCAAATTGAGAACCCACAGCTTTCTTTTAGAAACAGCAGTTGTCTGAAGAAGACAAAAGTGACGACCAGTAATTTTTAATTGCAAGAGACTTGCATTTTACATATTTATATATTTCAATTTAAGTAAGTTCAATAATTACAAGAATATGTTTATTTTTATCTAATTTTTTTATAGATTTATATAAAATTTTGATATTTCATATAATTACTAAATTGTTGTTGGACTCAATTATTATATAATATTAATTTAATAATTAATACATATGCATACTATATCTATACAAATATATTTACAAATAGCAAAAGAAATAAAATTAAAGATAAATAACATAATTGTAGCAATTTATTATATTAAATAGAATAATAATCAAATAATTGTTATGTTACTTACTTTGAATTGAGTTGTAATTTAAATACTTTAAAATTTTATGTATTCATGAAATTTGAAATCAAGATATAAAAAATAAAATAAAATAAAATCAATCATGATTATTTTATATAGTATTTAAAACAGTGACAATATTATACAAACATAAATAAAATTATGAAATTTTAATAATAAAATTTTAATATTCTTCATTTTAAAAATATCATATATTCTTTTAATTGCAATTTTTAATATATTTCGCACTTGTGGGCGAAACACACCACTAGTATATATATATATTTTCTCCTCGCAGAGTCACTCGTATTATATTATAATAATGGCTGCCGTTTCATGCAAACCATCGTAAAAGGAGGCGGCGTCTAATAATATTTTATTATAAATACCGCATAATTAATTAATACTTAACGAATTCATAATTGCTTTTTCCACATAATTCAAACTAATCAAGATTTTTCTTTTAATATTTATATTCATTATATTGTCCTTTTGTAGATTATTTGGACTTTAAAAAGAATAAATACAAGAAATAAGGGAAAAAAATGTATATTAAGTTGACTAGTTATATTATTTTTTAGTGTTAATTTTTTAAAATATTCTCTAAAATATTATTTAAAATATCAATAAAATTAAAACACATCAATTTAATTAATTTTAAAAATTAATGTCGTTAACTGGATTTATTATTTTTTTTAAAAAAATAAAAATGATTAAAATATTTTTAATTTTTAAATTAATGTATTTTTTTTTTTTTATGTTTTTATAAATTTTTTAATGTAATTATAATTATTTTTTAAAAAATAATAAATATTGATTTTAAAGATAATTAAATGGATACATATTTCAATTTTATTATTGTCTTAGACAATATTTTAGAGAATGTCTTAGCAAATCCAGTGCCTTATTTTTTTCGTATAAAAATACATATTTTTTTAATAATTTGGTGTCCTTATTAATTAATTTGTGAGGAATTTGTGGAGAGACGTCTAAGACTATAGCATATGACTAAAACCCAACACAAAATAATCTTTGATAAGATTTAAATTCAAGACCTCCATTTGACAAACAAGGTGAAGACACCTACGCAAAATGAGTCATACTGCTAGACTACTATCAAAGATATCTTTCTTTGACAATAGAGTGCAACTATATGTCTTTCTAGAACTCTTATAATAATGGATAAACAAGTATATGAGAGA
The DNA here is from genome assembly GCA_035583425.1 of Marsdenia floribunda. Lineage (NCBI taxonomy): Eukaryota > Viridiplantae > Streptophyta > Magnoliopsida > Gentianales > Apocynaceae > Marsdenia > Marsdenia floribunda. Next base: position 10,234,213 of record JAXGGT010000131.1, on the reverse strand, counting down.
TGTAGCATTTCTTATGACATATTGATGATTTTAATAATAAGTTACTCATTTTACAGATTATCAATAAATTTTGATCACTTAAAATAAAATTTTATTTATTTATTTAGATGTTATATTAGAAAAAAAATGAGATATTTTTTTTACACGTCACATTAAGAAGCAAGATGCATGCATTTATTGATATTTTTTCTTTAATATTCATATAATTAATAATTTACAACTCATACTTATTAATTATTATTATCATTAAAGAAGAAAGTAAATTTGGAGGATATTTTAGTTTTTTTAACTAAAACACATGTTTTTTCTTTGTGTTTATTCTTAACGGGGCATGTTTTATTGTGTATGATAAGTAAAAAAAAAAAAGAAAAAGAAAAAGTGATAGTATTATAATATTATATTAGTATCTTTTAGCTATTTTTAATAAATGCAAAGATAAAAATGGTAAGTTTAAAATAATAAATAATAAATTGTCAAATTTGATAAAAAAAAATGTTAACTACTATTCTTTTTTCTAGCAAATTGACAAGTTTATTTCCCGGACTATTTACAGGGTATAAGTAATATCTCTAACATTTATTTTTATCTTTTTAGATCCCTAATTTTTTATTTTATTTTATTTTTTTTAACTTGTAATTTACATCCTCTATCCATTAATAGATGGTCAACACAAAGTCAACATCTATTTTTATTTTTTTAATAAATTAATGAGGAGTAAAACAGGAATTTTACCAATTACCCAAATATCCAACCAATTTTTCATAGTGAATTGAGAGTTTCTTTTCTATTTTGAACCCTAACCTATTTCTGCACTTCATAATTTCAGCTCCATCTTCATTTTATTCCTTTCTCTTCTTTTTCCTCCGTTGCCTTCTTCTTCCTTGCATTTCCATTGCCTTCTTCTCCTTTGTTTTTGTTAGCTACTAAAATGAAGCTTGAGATTTTTGTCTTGTCCATAATTGATTAGATTATCGCTGAAGGAAGAATATGAAATCGAGCCCTTATTGCAGATGAAATTCACGATTGGTGGTTGAAATGCTAAAGATTTAGATATGATGAATTTATTATTATTTCTTGTGTTGTTATTTGTGATTTTAACTATCATTAACTCACTTAAGTGTTTTAAGTTAAGTATATATTATTTCTTCACCTAATTTTTTATGTAAGTATTTTGTTCTATTACTATGTACGATGTTAAATTATTTATTTGTGTAATATTTTCTCTTTGTTAATGAAATCTCACTTAATATATATATATATATATATATATATATATTAATCTTTCTGCAATCTGGTTCTTTCTAACCATTGGAGCATCAATTCTTCTCTAATGAAACTGAATTTTTGATAGTAGGATGAAGATACATTTACCTTAAATTTGAATGGTGGAGATCATTTTTTCAATGGTCAGATTTAGAGATATAATTGTCGCAACATATGCTGTCCAAAAGTATTTTGTTTTCCAACGGTCTGTCTCTTTCTTACCATTGGAGCATCAACTCTTCTCTGATCAACATGAAATTTTTACAGCAAATAAAAGAAACATTTACCTTGAACAGAAGTATTTTGTTTTCCAACGGTTTGTCTCTTTCTTACCATTGGAGCATCAACTCTTCTTCGATCAACATGAAATTTTTACAGCAAATAAAGAAACATTTACCTTCAATTTGAACGATGAGGATCAGTTTTCAACAGTTGGATGTTGAGTTATTATTTTCATAACATAAGTTGTGTAGGAGTTTTTATTTTGTGACAATAAGTTGATTGGATGGTTAATACTTCTCTGATAAGTTCATGACTCCTTCATCTTGATGTTGGAAGAATCAATATTGAAATTAGAAAAATCAATGGATACTTGATCCTTCAAGTTGAAGAAGATGACAATTGAAGTCTATGACTCGATCATGTTGAAATTGGCAAAAAATCAATGACTCCTTCATGCTGATGTTGAAATTGACAATATCAATGACTACTTGATACTTCAAGTTGAATAAGATAATTGAAGTCTCTAACTTGATCATGTTGAAATTGGCAAAAAATCAATAACTACTCCATGTTAATGGGTACTTGACCATTCAAGTTGAAGATTAAAGTTTGTGACTTGTTCATGCTAAAATTGACAAAAAACCAATGCCTCCTTCATATTGATGACTCGTTCTCATTGATTATGTGTTGAATCCTTCATGTTAATGGTGGAATAGTTGATTTATGTTGAAGTTGGCAAAGTTGATGACTCTTTCGAGTCGGTATTGAAAATCATCCTTGAATCATCATCTCTAAATTTGTAGTAAAATAGAACTTACCTTTTGTCATAAAATATGGAGACCGCCAAGTGAATACGAGCCCCATATTCAAATCAATAGCTCACCGATGGAGATACAGATGAAAGACGATAGAGACATTGAATTCATGAACGACTCACGAAAACTTCTCCATGTTCTTGGTATTGAAAAAAAAAAAAAAATCAAGTGAAGGTGACCCTAATGCGAATCTAAGGAAAAAAAAAAATTCAGAAGTTAAGAAAAAAAAATGGAATAAAAAAAAAAGAAGGCGTGAAGTTTAAAAAGAAAGAAAGGGTAAAAAAAAAAAAAAAAACAAAGGAGATATTTTGATGGTAGACTCTTGAAATTACTTTTACCTTCTTTGAGCTAACGCCAAGAAAAGAGAGAGACAATATTTTAGAAACACGATTTTAATAATTTCAATATATAATCTACAAATTGTGTTTATCTTCAAATCAAATTTACCTACACAATTTGATTTAAAATTGATTTATATATATATATATATATAGTATTTTATATATGAATCAAATATAATTGAATAACTTAATTCAAATAGATCGATATATATATATAAAATGAAAATGGGTATATGTCCTCATGATAATTCTTGATAGCTCGTGTCCAAAGGGGCAATTTGTAGACTGTAAAATATAGTAAGAAGGAAGTTTAAATTAATTAAGTGGTAGATACACTACAAGAAAACAGTTGATTTGCGACGACAATCAGCGACAGCAAGAGCCCTCGCTAAACAGCGAGGGCACAACGACAGCTTACCAATGGGATTGATTTGTTTGGCCGCCCATCGCAAATTTGCTACGCAATCACGACCCTCGCTGATCCCTCGCAGATCTGAGAGGGCTTAGAAATGGCTCCACATTTTTTTATTTTTTATTTTTTTTAAGTGGGAAATAAATCGTCGTCGCTGAGCCCTCGCAGATCTGCGAGTGCTTAGCGACGACACATCATTTTTTAAAAATTTTTTATTTTTTATGTGGGAAAATAAAATGCCGTCGCTGAGTCCTCGCAGATCTGTGAGTGCTTAGCGACGGATCCTCATTTATTTTTAATTTTGAATTTTTTATTTGAGAAATTGAAGGCGGCGCCACTTTTTTTTTTCTTTTTTTAATAGTGGGCCATCGCTGAGCCCTCGCAAATCTGCGAGTGCTCAGCGACGGCTATTGATTTAATGCACTATTTTAGGGTATTTAAGGTTTGGGGTTTAGGGTTTATTGTATATTTAATCTATATAAATGCATTTTAAACACATACACATTGTCATAATTATAATATATATATCTCGATAACAATCCAAAAATTTTCCTTATTTCATAAATATAAGTATAAAATTTTATTAATGTAACATGCAATGTATATGCTTATATGAATTATATAAAGAACATCTTATTATATAAATTAAATAATT
>JAXGGT010000131.1:10172445-10220759 GCA_035583425.1 Marsdenia floribunda | reverse complement strand
ATTTAATTAATTTTATTTTAGAAAGTGATTTAATTAATTAAAGATATTATATTTAAAGATCCATATTAATTAAAGATGTATTCAAATATTAATTTTTTATTTTATTTTATATAGATATGAAATTCGATTAAGTATATCTATATCTTATTTTTAGTTAGTTAATGGAGAGAGAAGGGGAGAATGAAAAAAAAAAAAAAAAAAAAAAAAAAAAAAAATTCTGGCAAGAAACGTATGTACCACCTACGTTAATGAGCACCTCTGTGGATAACGCACGTATCGCGTGCGTTTATTGGTTGATTAGGTGATGACTGGGTAAAAACGCACGACACATGTGCATTTTTATGTACATGTCGCAATTTTGTTTTCTAATTTTAAATTCTTGGAAAACGCACATCGGGTGTGCGTTAACTGTTCAATAACGCACATCCCGTATGCGTTTAGGCTAGAAATTTCCATTGTTTTGAAACTGGGTTATTCACGGAGTTGTGTTTGAAAAGAGGGTTATTTTAGGGAAAAACCCTGAATAGTAGTGTGTCAAATTGTTTACCAAATAATTATTAGAACTTATTTTAAAAATCAATAAAAAACTAAAAAAAAAAAAAAAAAAAAAAACCTCTAGTTCAAAAAAAGCCTAATTTACTCAAGTAGTTTAGAGCAAAGTCGCCCGATGTTAATAAATGAAGTGCAAAATTCCTTGTGAAGAAAAATCAATTTATTATACATTGAAAAGCTACAAAAAAAATAAAGAAAATAGATCAACTATACTAATGATTCAAAGATTAGTGACCAAATCCACCAATTTTTCTTTTCTTTTAACAAAAACAAATCCCATCTATTCTCAGCTTCTGTTCTCCTACGATTGCATTACCCCTACACAGAAACGGCGGCACGTTCCAAAACCTTCTAGCACTGTGCTAATAAAATATGGAAAAGGGTAAAGCGACGGGTTCTGGCCGTAGATGGGCCGTAGATTTTACTGACAATTCCACCTCCCCTTCGTCTCGAGACATTCCTGACCCTCCTGGTTTTGCTCGATCTTCTCAGGATCAGGTTGAATTTGTTCAATTTTTCTGGTTGTATTTATTTATTTATTTATTTACTTTAATGTTTTGCTTGTTCGTTATGTAATTTGATCGGTTTGATTTAATTTGTTTATAGGATGATTCTGCAGTGAATAAACAGAAGAAGGATTCTGAAGCAAATTGGAAAGCCCAGGTGAATATCACTTACGAACATTATGGAATTAATTGCTCTATCTCAAAGCAATGCATAAAATTGTTTGATTAACCTCTCAATTTGCATGCCCACGAATGAAAGATGTTTGCTTATTGTTGCTCTTACGTGTTCCCATAGCTTTGAACTGTAATTCTGTCCATGAAAACCATGTCTGAAATGAAATATATATCCCAATTCCACATCTGAAATGAATATACCAGGTGTCTTCAGACTCATAGTTGCGCTGCTGGCTTGTAGGTTGGGGTCGTGACATTATATATATATATTAAAAATAAATGTTTCACTGCAAAATTTTTTAATGTTATCTTAGGCATACCAGTGAGTATATTTAGCCTTTAGTGAATAATGGATCGGTTGACAAAAGGATGGCAAAAATATTGTCAGATTTATTTAAACTTTATCCTCTTGGTATGTTTTGGTAATGTCATTATATAAGCTTTAGTAGGGTATAGGCTCTCAACTTTGTAATTGGCTTTGTGCTTGAACTAGCTCCTGGAATCTTTATCCATTGTAGGTTGGAATTCGTATGTCATTCATTTGTTTAAATTCCTCCCCAACACTTTGTTGGTGATGAGGCAAAACTAAAGTGGCTACGCACTACATTTTCAGAATTATCTGCAAATAGCTATGGATGAATTCCTCTATGGTAATTAGTATCTCAAGAGATTTCTCGAATTGTGTTATCTAGCTATCATGGCACATCTATGTGAAATTGTAACCTATAACTTTAAGATACATGCAACATGTTTACCTCCAGAGTCGAAAATTACTACATGTATATTATTGTTTAGGTGTTGAAATCTTGTAGGTCAATAGTCCAAAATTCTAGTTTAAATTTGACATGCCAACTGATTAGCCAGTTATGTTGGTGCTTTAATCTAATTTGCTGAGAAATCAAAATTTCAGATAATATAACACGCCTGCTGATTTCTTCTCATTAATAAAATCTTATTGCTAAGAGTATAACATTTTGATAGAATATCGAGGAAATTAGTTCATATATCAACTATGACCATTGTCAAGGTATATATTATATTTGTGGGGTTCTAAAGTCACTTATTTTTTTTGACTTTTACACAATTGCTTCATCTAGATTTCCTCCGTATAATGTCATGTAGAGAAGTATTTCATTTGCTGGTTCCTTGTTCCTCTTTCATGCCTTCTTTTTTTGTCTGAGATGCAGTTTCCTGTTTCAGCAGTTGCATTATTGACCAGCAATTATATCTTTGTAACTGAATTGGAAATGAAAACCACAGCTTTTGAACATTTGAAAGGCATCTTTGATGGTGTGCCATGTATTAGATTTTACTGAGATACCTATAACAGGGATGCCCAAGTTATATTACCTACTGCCAAGTTTTACCCTCTAAATTTATGGTTACTTTTAAAGTTTTGGCATAAAATTGTCAAGGATAACTTTATTTTACATATTGTTCTGAACAGAAAGCTTGGGAGATTGCTCAAGCTCCTTTCAAAAATTTGTTAATGATGGGCTTCATGATGTGGATGGCTGGGAGCACAGTTCACTTGTTTAGTATTGGTATCACATTTTCAACCCTTTGGCAGCCAATAAGGGCTCTTCAAGGAGTTGGGAAAGGTAAGGCACCACTTAAGATACTTTGCATTGCTATTTGCCACAAGTTTTCCATCAATCAATGAATTGTTGCCTGCATGTACATACTAATTATGTCTTTAGTCACTTTAGTGACCCAAAAATTAGACATGTAAAATTTTAACCGAGTAAAATTTTGGAAACAGACTTTGTCTACATCAACTTGTTTTTAACTCAGTTTTAGCATTACAATTTGGGTTACAACCGTACAGTCTTTAGTTGAATAATAAACTTGATTATGTGAAATGGATTTTTGAAATTGTGAATTTAGTTGTATGTTCTGGTCATAATAGTTTAGCACACTTTTGAAATTTGGAAGGAATAAATGTTAAGCTGCTATATAGATGATGGGTTTTACTTTAATGGCTTATTTTCTTCATATTACAGGAATTATGTAAACTGGGAAAAGTTTGACTCAGATACCAAATAATTATTTATGATCATTCTGGTTTTTTAGTTCATAATATTGACAAATGCTTCAAACATATTGGCTCCCTCAGAAATTGTTAACAAATTGCTCTCATAGTTAGTTCTTGGTAGTGTCAAATATTCAGATAAATCCAATTAAATTTGACAAAGTTACAGATGGCCTAATCATTATTGCCAAAGTTCAGCCAATAGAAGCAAAAAAAAAAAAAGTTCTAGGAATGGTAAACTGAAATGGAAATACTCTACAAACTTCAGGCTCCCTCGTGATCACCTAATCCTGCACAAGAAAACCATTACAAGAAAATGCACATCGTAATTATTGTCTATCAATTGTTCAACATAAATTAAGTTAATAGACAATCCAGAAGAGACATATACATGAGAAAAAGAAGATCGAATAACACCGACTTTTGCAATGGGTATATTACTACCATTAGCAAGTTGTTGCTTAACCCTCAGATGATTGGATGTTTTGGAATCAATATGCTAAGAAGAGGAGTAGTGTTACCTTGACCTTGCAGGCCAAGAGTAGAGTCAACATTTTGGATCATTTGTTATACTACTTAAAGTAATGTCAGGATGGCTGTGCTAGTGACTAGAGATAAGGCCATTTTTTGAAATAGCAGCTTGGTTTCCTATTTTCTCCATGAGTGGGGTAGTCTTTAATATGTGCCCAATTTGTTTGCAATAATTGCGGAATTTCTTACTGCAATTATGAGCAACATGGCTATATTCCTTGCAATCGTAGCAGTGTAGACCCTCTTTCTCAATTCCTCCCTTGAGCAACATAAGCAACATTGACAAGTGCAAAAGTCTTCTTAGATCCACCAAGAACAGCTTGAGTAGCTATTTGTTGTTCTTCATGTAATAATTCTCCAAGACACATCCAAGAAGGAACTGGATTTCAATTTAGTAATCCAGCTCGAACAGTCTCAAATTTTGATCTCATTTGCTATCTTCATGAATAGCTTGAAACTCGGCCAAGGCCTCCTTAGATACCCTAGTGTAGATGATATCTGAATATTCACTCCATAGGTTAACAAACCCAAAATAATATTGTTCAATAGAAAGATTACCTTGACTGGAATTACTTATATCAAGTTTGAGTTGAAAGCGCTTTGCTGTATTTTCTTGATGATATATGTGCTTCAAATGCTCCACTGTCTCTTTGGTGGTAGCAAACGAGCATAAATTGTTTCCCATATGTGCTTCAATAGATGCCTAAATCCAAGACATAATTTTGGCATGCCTCCCATTGGGTGAGTTCCGTAACATCTTTAGGTGCAATAGAAAAGGTCCCATCAATGTGACTTCACAACTCCTTCCCTTTCAAAAATATTCTTAACCGAAATCCCATGCTCTATAATTTTGTGTGAAAGTTTAATCGACATCTCTCTGCAAATGATTCTCCAGGAATGTTCTCCATAATGCAGAAAATCAAATTTAGAAGCATTATTCCTAGACTGCGAGCTTTGTCTAAAGAAGAACAAAAATCTCAAAGACGAAAATGTTGATTAAGAAATAATCATCCTGGAATATTTCAAAAAATAAATGAATAAATAAACAAAGCATGATAGCAATCTTATGGTTGGCTCTGATTCTATAACAAATCTTGAGTGAAAGGCTGAACGCCTTCACTTTGAGAATGTTGTCCATTAAATGGAGATTTGTGAATCTATTTCCGGTATCTATGCACTAAAAAAGGAAAGAAAATACACTGATTAAAGTAAAATTTATATACAGATATGTACAGTTACGAAGATAAAAATGGTAAGAGAAATTATAGCCGTAGTCCCTAGAAATCATAGCTATATTCCCGAGAACTCATAGCCATAATTCCTTGCTTGATATTTGTCAATGTGACATAAGGAAAGGAATGTAGTATGAAGGATTTGCCTCCAAAGATATCCTTCCCTCTTAAAGAAAAGGCAAAAGACTTGGAGACTGGAGTAGGAAGAGGCAATGTTTTCAAAACCGGACCGGTGATCGAATCAAAAAAGTTAGTGATTCACGGTTTAATGATTCAACTGCAATTGAACCGTAATTAGATCGGTGACGTCATAAATTAAAAATTAAAAATATTTATTATATATAATATAGTTTTTAATAATTTAATGTAATTTTAGTTTTATAATTTATAAATATTTCACATTTATTATCTACTATTTAGTAAATATTTATATTTTATATATTTTAAAAATAAAAATAAATATGATTAACAAAATATTTACTTTAATGTTTACAATTAAATAACTAGTCAATTATAATATTTAGAAGTCAACATTAGTAATTAGTCATTGACAAAATATTAGTAACAAAAATATCAAAATATTCTTAATAAATAGTCTATTACGAATTATACATAAAGAGATATAACTTTCACAATAATGTCTACTTATTAAAACTTTGTCTAATTATCAATCTATCTACTTAATTAATTAATTAAATTAACCTGTTCACCATGTAACAAGTTGTGTTAACTGCTTCAGCCCAAAATTTCTTTGGTAGACCTGCAGTAAAGAGCATACAACGTGCTCTCTCCAAAAATGTTCTGTTCATGTGTTTTGCAACTCCATTTTGTTGTGGAGTACCCTTGACCGTACAGTGTCTAGTGATGCCTTCATTCCTGTAGAACTCATTAAATTCTCTTGAAAAAAATTCTAAACCATTATCAACACGTAAACGCTTCACTCTTTGTCATGTACAAACTCTTGAGCTTTTGTCATAAATTCAAAGTTGTGTCTTCCTTCACCACTTCACACAACACCTTGTCTGCTAAGTTGAGAATAATTGCACTGTAAGCTCTTTCATCAATTTCCACCAACTCTGCATCTGACATGGTTTTCATTGGAACGGTCGAGACGACAGTTGTTGTAGCCGTCGTGGTCACAGTTGAAGCTTTGTCATCAGCTCCTTTCTTGGGCAATTTTTCTCTCGGCCAAAGTGCATTTTGTAATCCTTGTTATACCAAAATGGCATGCATTTTGACACACCATAAGCTAAAACTAATTTTACCATCAAATTTCTCAATCTCATATTTGGCGAACATTTTCGGAAACTCCAAATAGAGATCAATAAAAGATAAACAAGCTCTGATACTAGTTTGTTAAGAAATTTGTGGTAAAAGAATATAAAATGAAACACACAAGAATACAAAGATTTACGTGGTTCGGCAGTATGCTTACATCCGCGGACGAAAAAACAGATCAGAAGTATTCACTAATAAATTAGTGTACAAAAGGTAGTTCAATCACTCAAAACCCAATTCCCAAATACACAAGGATAATACAAAATTTGGAGTATAAAAGAACCCTCACTTAGAAATTGGAATTGAAAAAAAAAATGAGATTGGTATCACTTCCATTTGATGCCGGTGATCAATGTCAACAAATGTGTGCTACAAATATTGATCATGCACAACAAGTTACATGTGCTAGAATTCACAAATATTGACCATGCACAACAAGTTGAACATATGCACAACAAATGTTGTGCATGGTGAATATTTGTGTGCTATAGTTGCGCATGTGTTCAACTTGTTGTCCTTCTCTTCATCGGTATACATAAGACTGCCAACGGCACTAGCATATGAAACACGTGACATGTGCTCCTTCTCCTCATTGGTCTGTGGTGATAACTTCGCTGATAAGTGAAAATGTGTAGCAAGTGGTGTACAAACTGGCTTGGAATCTTCCATCCCAAATCGTTTAAGTATTTTCTCAATATATTTTTTTTGAGATAAAACAAGTTTACCAACTTGACAATACGATGAATTTCCATGCCAGAAATTTTTCGAGTTGCACCTAAATCTTTCATCTCAAACTCTGAGTTGAGTTGAGATTTCAATTTAGAAATTTCTGATATGTTATTAGCAGCAATTAACATATCATCTACATATAGCAATAAATACAACTTGTTGTGCATGGTCAATATTTGTAGCACATATTTGTTGACATTGATCACCCATATATTGTCTATAAATAGTGGCATCAAATGGAAGTGATACCAATCTCATTTTTTTTTCCAATTCCAATTTCTAAGTGAGGGTTCTTTTATAATCCAAATTTTGTATTATCCTTGTGAGGATTATTTGGGTGTATTTGGGAATTGGGTTATGAGTGATTTAACTACCTTTTGTACACTAATTTATTAGTGAATACTTCTAATCCGTTTTTCCGCTTGTGGATGTAGGTATACTGTCTAACCACGTAAATCTTTGTGTTCTTGTGTGTTCCATTTTATATTCTTTTACCACAAATTTCTTAACAAATTGGTTATCCATGGTTTCAGCAATTATAAAGAAGAAATGAAGATTTCTTTTAGTGTTGACAGTTCACTTATATATAGTTTCTGTATTCTAAGGGTTGGAGCTTACATGTGAGAATTAAATTATAAAGCAGCTTTAGAATACAGCTCTTGCACTCTAAAGGACTGCAATCTGAATGTGGATGGGTGGGAAAACTTTCTTCAACTGTCTAGAGTGGTGATAGCTTTGTTTAATGAAAGGATAATACTTCCTAAATAATTTATTCTAAACCTCGTTAACGATGAATCATAAGCAATTATTTTTCTAGCATTCTTTTCTATCACTTGATTATGGTATCTGTAGTTTTTTCTCCTACAGCATATAGTTTGCCTTTCAATTTTCTTTATTCATGGTAATGTTCCTTAAATTAGACTTTACTAATTTATAGAACTATGTTTTGCAGTTTTTGAGCCATACAAGGACAGTAAAGTAGACCTCCTTGTTCCAAAGCTTGTGCACATTGCCCTTAATCTGGTTGGGTTATTGCTAGGTGTGTGGAAGGTGGGCTTGCTTTTGACTCTTTCTGCTGCATTATGGACTTTATGATATTTCACTAAATGATTTATCGATCTAAGTAAGTTTCTTCTTGACAGCTTAATACATTGGGCCTTCTTCCAATCCATGTATCAGACTGGGTTTCATCACTAGCTCCTGCTCAGGTCCAGTTCTCTTATAACATCCCTGTATTTTTCTGTATCTATTGATATTGGAATATCTATTTTCCATTGTCTGCATTTGTGTATATTTTGAACATTTGATAATATATCAAATTAAAAAAAAAAGAAGAGTATTTATTGCCCTCTTGATAGAACAAGAAGGTTAGCATTGCTCCCCCCGTAGGTTTTTTTTTTTTGTCCCTTTCTTTTTCCTTTGGGTAACAAAAAGGGTGCACCTACAGATAAGGGCAGGGTCTTAGCATTTGATAGATAGAGCTTCAAAATAAATTGGGTCTGGTGGGATATTATGAGCATTGTGTTCTTGCATAACTTCCATACAAAGGTTAATAATGCTAATTATATCGGCGATTATTAACTAGATGGTCTTGTCTATTGACAACATAGTGGTTCAAATTAAAACCATTTAGGTTGACTGCTGTCCTGTGCTGATACCTAAAATAATGAACCAGATACCTAATCCAGGCCAAGCTTCTGCTAAAGATCGTGAGAATGAACAGTTGTTTAAATCGGCACATGTGCATGTATGTCTGTGTATCCAGTTGTTTATCATCTAGACCATAAAATGTTGTCAAACATTACACTCATATTTTATCCTCTATATGTTCTGTTCTAACGAACTTCTGCAGTTGTAATTTGAAAGGAATAGAATTTCTTATGCAACATGAATTATGTATTTATGGTAAGGACATATTTATGTTGCTGTTCTATTTGGATCGCACATTCAACATATGTATCCTTGCCCAGTGCAAAGATCAGGTTTGAGGTTGCCATCCCAAATTAGGATGCAATCCAAATTTTAAAACCCTGAAAGTTAGTGATCTGTTCTAGTAAAGGGATAGAAGAAAACAGAAGCGTGCAGCAGTTACACCTCCCTTCAAACATGACTACTAATGTTGGGGAACACATCCTGTTTATTTTCCTGATATTGCTGTCTGACTGTTCTGTGAATTCTTTTAACAGTAGAAGGATCTTTGATATTGATTAGTGAATGATTATTCTAAAATAATGCTGAAGCTCGTCATAACTGTTTTGTTGACCATGCCACATATCAAGTTCATCCCACCAATTTCTTTCTATTTTATATGATAATAATAACAACATGATGGTGAACTTCCATTTTCAGGAGGTTGAATATTCAGGTGGAGGTATTCCTTTGCTGTAAAAATGTAAGGGCAAACGAATCTAAATCTGTGTGGCAGCAACAGATTCGAGGTTTAACTTCTTGAAGGATGAAGTTGTCGACTGCATCGTATAGTTGTCATTGTCATCATCATCATCTCATGCTTCATTTTTTGTTAATGCCCTATTGTTTCTGACAAATGAAGAATAGAAAGTTGGAATGGTTTCAAGAAATTCCGTGAATTTTATTTATATAGAAATCCCATAGGGGTTAGGTTATCATAGTATGCGATGTATAACTGGGATAACTTTCTCATCATGATTCAGCTTATTTATAGTTATTAAAAGTACATTTTACATTTAAAAGAAAAGGGGAAAAGACATGGCAGGAAGGAGAGATTATATAATACACATTATACATACAACCTTTTTCGAGGATGTATTCATTCCTTCATGTCAAACTACTTGTCTGAGAGGTTAGCAATCACAAATCCTGCAAACACCTGAGCAAAACCCAAATCTGGTAAGAAAGAAGTTCATCATTTTACTACATCTATGTATTGTCTATGAAAATGGGAGGGGAATGTACCTGAAAACAACCGAGTATATACATGGCGGAGAAGTGACGGCCGTGGATTAGGATGTCTGCAATCATTGCCAGTGGTATTGTAAGGGACATACCTATTGTCGCTACTAACGGAGTTGTCCAAACAACGGAGAGTGCCCTGTTGTCATATTCACCATGTAGTAAACCACTTGCATTTCAATATTGTAAACCTTACTCGAAAATTAAAAGAATTCCTCACTATTGTATGTGGTACTAAATACTACAATGCGATTACCTAACTTAACAGAACATTTTAATCACGTAAATAATTTCTTAGAAGAAATTTTTGGTACAATAATTTTGTTAATTAAATAATAACTTAATAAATACTTAATCAAAATAATTAAATTATTTTAAAAAAAAAAATCAACTCAAATAATGATAAATATTTATAAAACTTAATACTATAAAAATAAAATATGATAAAAAGTAAAATAATTATCAAAAAAAAATTGAAAAATTTTCTAAAAAATAAAATTTGAACTTTTAATCACTAAATTATTTTTAATTAGATAAACTTGGCTCTACAATTTTTTTTTTTCAAACAATTAAATAACGTTCTTTCTTTCATTCACATGAATGAATAGCGCTTCAAAATTACAAAAATCAATTCATTCAAACAAAAATAATTTGAAAATTAATTCATATATTAAATTTATACGATTAACACAAATCAAACACAAATTCTCGACATATACACAAAAGGCATGAATATGGGAGTGGGATACTATTTCATCACTGAGAACAATAATCAAACAAATGAAGACAGATACAAAAGTCGAATTCAATAGCTCCTCCACTCTAATGCCATGTTAAAATTTTTAACTTGTCTAAAAACTTAAGTTAATAGAGAGAGAGAGAGAGAGAGAGAGGATAAAAGAGTTCATGCAAGATGCTCAATTTATGTTCTCCAGTAGGAGGAGCATACATTACATCCATGACATTTTATTTCCCTCTTTTATCTTTGAAAAGTAGGTAGGCAGGCAGGCATAGAACAATAAACCAGAACTGGACATCTGATATACATCTATAATCAGACATTAGGAGAGTTTTATGATGGGGAAGCATGCTGACATGCATGAGGCAAGACATATATATATATATAGAACTTTATATAGTAAGAGTGACAAATAAACATATATTTCAAAGTATGGAAGAGAAGAATAGCACATACCACAAAAAATCTGAAACTACACTCCCAACAATGCCATTTATGAACAGAGCTTCTCGTATTCGTGCTGAATTTGGAAACTTGAACTGCGGTTCTATACCCAGAGCATTCAGGGGCCATACTATATAAGACAATAAAAGAAGTTAACAGACCAAAAAAAAAAAAAAAAAAAAGGGAGTGAATTGAAGGGATTTTTCCTATGAAAAATATTCTGAGTAACCATCAAGAAAACAAGATTGTATTTGTTGTGACCATGCATGGAACATTGTAGTAGGTAGGGAGGAACTAGCTGATAACACAAAAGTACTGCTAGAACCTGTGGGTAGTTTTGCCTTTAACAATGGAAATTTTCAAATAAGGAAGTAATCAAGATGCTTACTGAACCACCAAAGAACAATGAGGGAAAAGAGTCCAATGTATCCAAAAAATTTCTCCACATGAACCGTGTCTCTTTCTGATCCGTTGAATTTCTTAAGAAGCACTGTACTTTGATTAAAATAGCTAATTATATGTTAAGAACATGTTTATCAATTGTATCTTACCAAAGTACAAATCCAAATTGACAATAGTGGCAGTGGCAGGTCGTTAATCACCTGTAAATAAGCCATATGACACTGCTGACAGAAGACCAAAAATGTCTCCAGTAATGGTATGTCTTCTAGTCCTGGAAAACAAAGTTGAACTATGTCATCAAGCTTGTGAGAGAGACAAGCATCTACAGTATATACTTTTTTTTTTTTTTAACTGATCAGGGACATACAGTACACTGTGCGTAGATTAAGATATATTCTTCCAATTCCTTTTTCTCCTGGGGAAGACAAGAATAATTATCCTATTGCGAAGTGCTTCTTGATTTATAATTTTTAGCTACAGTTGTTTCTCCCTAAGGAGCTTTCTAAACCTGAAGCCAATATTTACGCTGACCAAATATGCTCAATTTCTATCTATTGATGTAGTATTATAGTAAGCATTCGTGATAGACACTATCTATCCCTTCCTTGCACTGTACAGGAAAGACTTGTAGGAGGTCAAAAAGGCTAGATGAACCCTCTATTTGTACAACATGCTTCTTATTTAATAAAATGAAAGAGAGACATACAAAAACTTTACCATCTCATAGTGGTTTTCTCAGTAATTTCTCAAAACAATCGGTAAGAAAATCTTGAGGAATTGGAGCTAGAGGAAAAGAAAGAGTACCACAGTACATATGTGGGAATTTATGGAAATAAATATCCTCTAAGTGAGGTATTTATATTTTCTTACTTTATCGTCAAGAAGAGGCAAAGGATAGATACAAAGTGCAAATAAGACCATCCATGTTTGCAGTGCTTTTAAGTGGAAACAACATAGCCTCCCATAAAAGCATGGCAAAGCAATAACAGAAGTAATTCATGAGAGAAAGACTGAACATAAATGCAAATCACTCATTCCTTGGTTACTTAGTTCCCTAAAAGTTAACTTTCAGCACAAACAGAAATAGGAACTGTTAAAATTTGGTAAGGATGCATATCTTCAATGCAAAATAGGGAAAATATTCTCCAAGGTATAAACAGTGACGAAAACCAAACATGTGCCCTTAAAGAGACTAAGCACAATTGTTTATTGGACTGGTTTAGAAAGGGAAAAAATGTGGAAGAAAAATGAAATTCCTAGGATTGACCAGCATTGTGGTTGAGGAAACCATTCATCTTACAACATCAGTTAATTAACAAGAGAAAGTTCAACAGGTATACAATATAGACTTACTCAGAGATGTTGAGCTTTTCATCAAGTGCCCACGTTTTCCCAATGGTTGTCATGGCAACACCAGTCATGCTAATTACCACAGCAGCAACCTTGGATACATTTATAGTATCCTGGCAAATGAGCGCTCCAAAGAAAAGTGTGAAGAGACCTGATGTAGAAGTTAACACAGTTGTACTTGCTACACTGGTATTGGCTAAGGCGGAGTTTGATAAATACTACAAAGAATTCAAAGCAATGGAGTTTATTAGAGTAAACATAAGTGAAGGCACTTAGGATAGGCAGTCTTAAGTAAAAAAAAAAACAGTCAAAGTTAGAAGAATACACCGCCATGTCAATTAAACTTAACTTCTCAGTGTTAATTAATTAAGCACAGGTATGGCTAACATGAACAATGAGTTAGACCAGAACCCAAGAATTTCATATTTCTTAGTTTTGAATCAATATTCAATACCCACTAACAAGTAATTTTTTGCTTCCCAGTTTTGAAAAGATGCAGTCATAGAAATAGAAATAAAGAAAATATACTCAATGTTTTGAAAACAGATGCCTTCATCCATAATCAGAATACTTCATAGAGAGTTTATGAACATACACATCTGCTAGTCTAGGACATGCTGGCCATGTACTAGAAATTAATAGACTACATTTTAGAAACTTGAAACCCCAACTGCATATAATTTCCCAAAATAAGAGACCATTTCATCGCCTTGAAACCATGCTTGTCTTTGAATCATATGTTTGCTTTCTACTTTTGATCAGAATATAGCTTAGATATACATACCTTATTCTTAATTATTCAAATTTGGAATAAATTCAGCATTTTCAAAGACACAACAGAAAGAAATCGGCATAAAAATGATTACCTCTGTTATAAACCATACTGGTGCAAGATAAAAACTATATTTGATAATTTGCAATGAGCTGAGATCATGGCTCTTTTCCAGCACAGGGAACCCATCTTCATGACCATCTGATGTGAAAGTACTCCCTTCCTCTGCTGCATTTAGATCCATACCTGTTAGGGGATAGATCTTTAAGGCTTCCATTGGATTATGGTTCACTTCATTCATTCTAAGAGGAATATACAAGCCAGCAGGTGGTTCCAGGAAGAGATTGCGGTCATGCAATTTCTTGTATGAGCACTTCTTCACGGCACGAAAAATCCAATCTTTGCAGACTGATATTGGCAAGAAGATGGCCATAAGGGAGACCCCCACATACGTGATGGCAAATGGTTGCTCATACTCTTCGAAAATTCTCTGCGAAGGAAAAACAAAAGGATATAACATACAATTCTTAATATTCATTGCGTGAATTAAGTTTCTCAAATAATTGAACATCTTCTACTGAAACAAACCACCTGCAGAATATATAGCTGAAATGAATCAAAGTATCAAACCTGAGTAACCTCTGCAGAAGCAACCCATATAATCACAAAAGCACCAATCAATCCTAGTCCTGCTTTGTATTTCCAACTCGTCATCCAAAATTGCTCAAGTAACAAAGAGCAAGCAAACCCACCAAAAAAAAAAATTCCTTCTAAAAGAAGTTTATCAAAAAAGGAGAAAAAATATATCCCCAGTATTAATGCAGGAGTTACAAATTTTCGGAGAAGAAAATGAATTCAACGTTTTTGTTTTGGCTTGGCATGTATTATTATTATTATTATTTTCCAAGAGAAGGAAAAGTCTGACAATGACGAGGTTGTTGTTGTCAAACTTTGAAGAATTCAGCTGCCTAGTGGTAGTACTGTACAAAGAATTTAGACAGGCATCGAAAGCCATGTCTTTTTTATATGACTTTGAGTTGAGGAGCTTTGTCCGCGTTACAAGATTCACATTTGGCTTCATAGTCGGCCGCCGCGTAACGCCCCCGCTTCCGCGCCGTTTGCGTTGAGTGGAGGGAGGATTTCGTAAATTTTGACTCTTTTTATGTTATTCTTAAAAGGTAAGGTGCATGTGACCATTGACCAGGATTTGATATGCATCATATATATACACAGAAAGAGTACTTCGATAGCATTTAATGGCAAAAACTCCCTTTAATGGAGTGGAGAACCATTGAGATAACCCAGTTCAAGAAATTAAGGGTAAAGATGCTATCTAAAAAGGAGAACAGCAGAAAGATAAAGTCAGAAATATAACAAGGGAACTGAACAGCAGATGCTGCTACAAATATATATACATATATATATAGAGAGAGAGAGAGTAGACAGAGAGAGGGGAAAAAAAGGTTGAAGAAATTTAAGCTATAAATACATAACCATCAATACTATTTGAGATTACGAGTTTGACATTTGTTGTAAGTATTAAGTTAAAATAATGAATACACTTAAATGAAATATTCTACAATACAATCTAAATTGAATATAAATTAATCGAAATAATGACTTTAAATATTAGATGATCTAAAAGAAATTTAGAATAAAACTTTCATCTAAGGAGGGGAAGAACAGAAGAATGATTAAGTCAGAAACTTGACAAGGTGGGGACTGAACATCAGATGCTCTATATATATTGAAGGCAAATTAAGCCTGAGAATTGGAATTGACAGTTTTATCCCAATGGACTGAACTATTATGTGAAGAGAGAAGATGCTTCACCTAGACAAAATGAATAGCATTCTCTTCTCTGTAGGAAGCAAATGTTTTACTAGTATAATAAAAAATCAAACCAAAACTAAACCTAGGTTCTAGATTTAAGATGCACAGTACTGAGGTACAAAATTCCTATGCCTGACAAGCTCATGAAGATCATGGACAATCTTGAATACAGCATCTGGCCTTGCCAGCCTCAGTGCATTTTCGGACATCACCTTCAGCTCATCTTGCTTTGGACCAAACCAATCTGCAACTATTTTTGCTATCTTCTTTGGTGACTTTGAGAATTTCCCACATCCATTTTCAACAACATATGGCACATTCCCAGCTTCCTGTATTCAAAAGAGAAGGATTTGTACAATTCAAATTGCTCAAGAGAATCAAAACAGGTTTCTGAGTTTAGCAAAGAAAATTTCACCAATAGGGGGCATAATGACAAAATCTAGAAGGCAAATTTAATTACCTGCCCAGCAATGTAATCATTCAGAATTATAGGAAGACCCCGAATCATAGCTTCTGCAATGGTGCCAGGGCCAGCCTATATATAGAGATAGAATCACAATAAGATTTACAATCCAAGATATCAGTCCTAAACTTGTTGTTTCTTGGGAGCAAGTTATAAAAGATGGTAATACATCATTTATGAGATGATGTCACCTTTGTAATAATGCAATCGCAAGCACCCATGGCTTCTTCCATTTTAGCAACAAAGCCTTTCACCTGAAATGGACTAGCTTCTTTTCAGATCATCACATGAGTGCTTTTTGAATCATAGTGCACTTAAGAGAGTAAGGAAATAGCTGTCCGAGTATCTCATGCTAACAACTCACTTCAAAAGGATATTAATCTTAAAATGTTCCTATAGGCAAAATATAAGAGTTAAGACCAAAAACAAATAGTGAATGTCCATAAGGAAATTGATCCGATTAGCACAATATCCAAATATGACATACATGCATGTGAATCTATATCAGTGTGTTGTATATTATATGCATACTTATTTTGAAAAATCAAAACAATTGAAATAAATATTCATTTGACTTATCTTAAACAAGATATGTTGAAAAAAGATAGGCAATAACTGGCCAGTATGCAAGAGAAGTAACTGTTTTCCTGTTATGTGTCACATTTCTGCTGCTTTTCACTGGCAAAGTAAGAGATGAAATATATACATATATAACAAATAATGAAGCATTTTCAGATTCAAAGGTAAATTACCTGGACAGGAATCTTCCAGTCAACTGCAAGCAATCTACTAGCGAGCATTTTGTTACGGCCACATATAACAAGGATCTGACCTATGGGTACTCCATTTCTTTCATCATATAATGCACGTTCAAGTGCTTTAGCAGTAGCCTCAATAGGACCCATTCCTTCCCCTCCACCCATCAATAGAACAGCTGGAAGATACTCATTCATTCCGAGTTCCCTCCGCAATTCCACCTGTAGAAAATGGAGGAGAAAAAATTTCCTGTCGCTCAATGTACAATATATATATATACACAAGTAAGACTATGCTAGAATAGAAAACTCTTAATTACTAATCACAATCAATCATGATCCCCAAGAATCATAATCCTACTAATTAGGTAATTTATCCCACTAATTCAGTAATTACTCTATATATACACTTAACACTCCCCCTAAAGCTAGAACATAAGTTTTTACAGAGATATTCAACTCTAGTCCCATTCAATCCTTTTTGTGAAAAAGTCTACAAGTTGTTCTATCATTACATAGGAGGTAGAGACTAAATTACCTTGAAGCTTCTCACAAACAAATTGACAGTTTATCTCAATATGTTTGGTTCACTCATGAAACATAGATTAGAAGAAATACAAAAGCCATCTTGGTTGCCACACTACAATGTTGCCGGCATTCAGTGTCAAGGCCAATTTCAATCATGAGATGATGGATCCACATTATTTCACAGACTGAATGAGTCATAGTCCTATATTTTGATTCTGCACTAGAGTGAAAATAGCATTCATGTTTTACTTTTTCATAATACTAAATTGCCCCAAGAAAAACCAACTAATTAAGCAATTTAATCCCACTAAATTGTTGCACGTGACATTGGTTAAAGTCCAAGTCCATGACACATAGCATGGGGACAACATGCATGAAGCTCACACAAGCCATTAATGGCAACGAGATCCGTGCTAATCAACTGGAATAGGAGGCGATAACAATAGTGAGGTGGTGGTGACACTAAAATCCTTCTGACAGTGGTGATCTAAACAAAAAGATACAAATTCTGCACTAGGGCAGAGAAACATGAACTGTACACTCTAAGGCAGAGATAAAAAGCTTCTTGTACGCCTGGACAACCTTCAAAAATAAGCCACTAGTTCTGACACCATGTAATCCCACTAATTAAGTAATCAATCTCACTAATTAAGTAATTTCTATATATCTAAACCTAACACAACCTAAGAGTTTGGTATGAAACATATGGAACTGATAAAAATTAACAGCTAGAGATGCAACAAAGAAGTCTTAGAAATGCACAAAAGCAATGACAAAGAAGGTTCAATATGTAGTAGTATCTCAAACTAAACCAAAAAGGTAACAGAATGGTTATCCCCATAAGGACTTTCCAAGACACTTCTTTGGAGGATAGCAAAGCAGAATTGCAAAAAGAATCCAAAGTAGACTTCTTTATGTAATATGCATTCATAGAATATTGTTTCAAATTACATTTTTGAATGATTGAACAAAACAGAAGCCATCTCAGTTTGGATCATTTGATGCAACAAGTTATGACATGCATTTCTAGTCCAAAAAAATCTGCAGCTAATTGTTCAAGAAAATAGATACAGATTGAAAGCCCCAGAAGAAATTGCAAACCTTTGAACTAATAGGCTTCACAAAAGAAGGTCGAACAGGAAGACCAAAAACCTTTATTTGAGAAGGCTTTAGTCCTGCTTTTGTAGCCCGTTTTGCTACTTCTTCCGATGGGCAATAACATCTTTTGACAAGTTTGTGAAACCTAGAGGTAAAATTACAAATAAAATATTAGACCAAACCAATTATGCAATAGCATGATTTCTAAAACATCTGCAGAACATACCAGGTAGGATGACATGTACATAAATCTGTAACCACAGTGGTGAATATAATCTTATCCAGAAGACCCTTGCCCCTCAAAATACGGAGGGGAACATGCTGCATTAAAGGATGTACACTAATAATAATATCTGGCCGGTACCTCATCAAACCTTTGGCAACCTCACTGAAGCAAATAAAGGAGAGTAGAGTTAGGTGAGGTTTTTACAATAGATTGCTTAGGAGAAAAATAAGCTATTTCAGTCAAATTCGGGAGAAACAGTCCATTCCCTAATAAATCTCTGCCTCTCTTCTCTATCTTAATTTAAGAAGAAAAAGAGCTTTTAGTTATGGTAACATCTTAAGTAGAAAGTACAGAGGGGGGGGGGGAAAAAAAAAAAAACATATATATATAAATGATTCATAAGCATATCACAGAATCATAAAAAGTGGCAACATTTGCTGGCAACATAAGAGAAAGCAAATGCCATTGCTCTACTAGTTAAGCATCTCCTTGACCAATTTACTCCATAAAGTACTAAAATTCCATACATGAATCAAAATGCACCATCTGCATACCAAGTCAATAATTTTAAATGCATAGGAAACCTGTTGCATTCCTAACGGATCACCAGAAAAGCCACATTCTCCATACTCATTCAAACAACCAAGAGGTTAACCATAAAAAAGGGCAATCATCAAATTGTTTCTAACAGATGGCTCAAAGAGGCAGACCAATTCAAATGACATTACTCTCTAGCCAAATAAATGTTCTCTCAAAAAAAAAAAAAAAAAAAAAAAGGAATAAGGAAGCTCACAACCAGTCTCACCGAGCAATGAAAGCTGATGTTGCGGCAAAATTTGATTGATGAATGAAGCGAGGAGCAGAGGCATAATACGCCATTTTCCACAAATGACCATGTTTCACTAAGAAATTATAACTCCTTGGCAATTGGTTAAATGGCCATGGAGTATGATCTGTCCATAAATCAGTAATAAACACCTGCAAAATACCCCCCCATAAAACGCATAACAATTAACCAAGGCAATAGATAAACAGAGCAAACATAATCATCATATGCCGTCCCGTATTGATCAAAACAAAATAATTCATCGAAAAGAAACATAAGCTTCGACAAAATCGATCAATTCACTGACCTGATAATCATCCCCATATTCTTCATTAAAGGCGGACCTAATTGCCTCGGCAGAAGCCCTGTGACCTCCACCAGTGTCACTCATCAAAATGAGAACTCTTTTGGGAGACTCTGGTGCAACACCATTATTCTGTACTCCCTCACCCTCCAAAACACAATTGCCATCCTCTCTCAGTCCATTACTATCCCCACAACCAACCAGAACCGAACCAAACTTCAGCGGAATTCTCTCACAATGCAACTTCACAAATCTATTGAACTGATTAAAAGCTCTCCACATCCTAGAAGACGCAAATTTATTGCTCAAACTCAAAGAAGCAACACTTTTGGACCTTTCTGGAGTCGCCCAATTAACTACTCCATCGAAGTACAAACAATTGTACAACAATGATGGGCCAGCCTCAAAACTGCAACTGTTGTTTAACTTAACTGAATGATCAAGTACCAAAGAACCCACTTGATGAGATACAAAGTTGACAGAGCTAATGGGCTCTCGAGAAACTGATGAAGGCTGCATAACGTTTACAGTGTTTTCTCAGACACACAAAACAAAAAAAAAAAAACCAGTAAAAACAGAAATTCCAAGATAAAAGCTTTATCTTTTAAAATGCCAAGACTTTGGTTTCAGGGAACAGACGAAAAAAGGTCGAGAAGAAGAAAACAAGAACAGTTAAGCCAAAAAGCAAGCATTTAGAATCGAAATTGTGGCTAATAGAGAGGGAGAATCTGGGGACAACACAGTATATACTTATAGAGATTGAATTGAAGATTGGGAACCACAGAGAATGGATTTTGGGAATTGAAGGCAGTCAATTATATACGTAACACATGGTAGGGGCAGGGGCAATGCTTTCCGTCGCCATTACAACCTAACACACTAAACATCCTTTTTTTTTTGGGGGGTAAACGAACAAGACATTTTATTGCCTATTCTATATCTTAGGCAAATTGGCATAAATAGTCCTCAAACTATGATCATTTGGTGATATTGGTCCCTGAATTAATTTTTTTTTTGACATTAGTCCTTGAACTATATTGAGTGACATTGGTCATTTTGGTTAAATTTTCTGTTAAAAAAAAGACTTTTTTTTTTTAATTTTCTTTTTTTAAAAATTTTTCAAGTAAAAAGATCAAAATGCCCTTGTACAATTTTTTTTTTCAACTTAAACAGTAACTTAAGAGAAAAATTTAATAAAAAAGACCAATATCACACAATTCAACATAGTTCAGGGACCAATGTCACAAAAAAATTAATTTAGGGACCAATATCATCAAAAAATTAATTCGGGGACCAATGTCACCAAATAACTATAGTTTGGGGACTATTTATGCCAATTTGCCCTATATCTTATACATACAAAAGATTTTGTTTCCTCAAATTAGGATCTATTACAATCTCTTATATTTATTTTCAATTAAACTTTTTATCTAGTAAAAAATCTTTAATGAGATCAAAATGGTCTTTTTTCTTTTAAATATTTAATACTTTTATTAGTTATTTATATTTTTAATGGACCAAAGACAATAAAAAAAAAAAATTATATAAAGAAAAATTAGTAGATTTGGTCTCCAAGGTGTAATTGGTAGTTTTTTTTTTAAAAAAAAAAAATTATTTAGTAAATCCTCAATGTATAATAAGTTGATGCATTTCGTCATTTCTTTCACAAAATTTGACTTGCCGAATCTAACCAATGATTTTGTGAAGAAAATGACCAAATGCACTAACTTATTATACATTAAAAACCTACTAAATAAAATATAAAGAAAAGGGACCAATCATACTAAAATTATAAACACTAACGATCAAATTCACTAATTTTCTTTATATAAATACTCATTATATTTTTTTAATCAATAAAAATACCTTTTAAAATATAAAATACAATATAGATTCGAAGAATATAATATAAATTGGACTTTTGCGTCAATCCTAATCAATCATTCTTTTTTGGTATAAATTATATTTTTATATTATATGTATTTTCTATTATTATGATATCTATAAATAAAATAGTTCGAGGACCAGTTAAAATTTAAAAAAAATAATTTGATTGATGAAATAGGAAAATTGGATATTTTAGTCCCCATTTTATTTTTGTTTGAAAGAATTAGTCCCCATATTTTTTTTTAAACTTTTTTAATCCCTAAATTAAAGTTGATTGGATAAATAAGTTCTTATGACCATATTTTTTCCTATTTTCGATGCCAAAAATCACATAATTTGAATGTATACATTTTTTTTAATGGATAAAAAATACTCTTATTTAATAGCACACTATTGCATGAATTTTGGCATAAAAAATAGGTACAAATATGTCTAGAAGGACTTATTTATCCAATTAAATTTAATTTGGGGACTAAAAAAGTTAAAGAAAAAATATAGGAACTAATTCTTCCAAATAAAAATAAAATGGGGACTAAAACGTCCAATTTTGCGATCAAATAATATCATATTATTATCAATTATTTCGATAAATTCATTATCGACTTATAAATGTATAAAAATTATAGCACTAAATCAAATATCATGACGAATTAGGCATTGATATTTGTTAATAAGGACAAATTATTGCCAATAAAGGAATAGTTTGATCAATTAAATGGTGTGATATTGTGGTTAAGGAAAATTTTGATCAATCAAATTGATTGAATTGGTTATTTCCTTTTATGAATAAGGAGAATGACTCTTTGAAAACAAATGGTAATATTTTGATTGAGATAGAGATAAGCTTTAAAATCTTTAAATCAAATATTGGATTGAGATCAAGCCTCAAGTCGAGGTTAAAGGCAAAACTTTAATCCGAACGTAACATGTTTAATAATCGTGTCAATCCAATTCAATTGTTTACGTGTTAAATTATTTAATTTAAATTCAACAATTATAAATTTATTTATTTAACCTTAACAATAAAATTAAAATTCCATTATATGTTAATATTGAATATATTAATTATTAATTATTTATCAAATTTATCAAATAATATTGTTATATAAAACTATTAGGTATTAAATGTGAAAATAAAATTAACTAAAATTTTTAATTAATAGTATTATTTTTTAATTTTGCAGGTTTACAGATTATAATCGGTTATGCGAGTTCAATAACTTAAATGTGTCAATCCACTCTGACTAAAATATATGAAATTTTAACCCTAATTAACTAATATCATATTATGTTTGTGTCGAATTTTTGTCTTAGGTCTAATCCTATATTTTTCATTAATCGAAAGAAAGAGTTCTATAATGTAAGAGTTGAATTCACCAAATTAATATATGATTGATTTGGAAGATTTTGCAAGTTCTTTCAATTGATGCCTTTGAAGCGTTGGTCAATTTTTCTAAGTTGATTTCATTGTAGCCTTTTTGGATTCTTCCAAATTGATGGCATTGAAGATTTGACGTCTTTGTAGTATTTGCCAATTCATCTAAATCAATGTCATTGAAGTCTTTAGTGATTTCTTCAAGTTGATGTGGTTTAGTCATTGCAAGTGTGATACCCCCATCCTACATCGTAAATATACGTAAATATGTTATGCAATATAAGTATTGGCTTAGATAGTCATTGTCAACTCATGATATCTTTTTTGATGCAGCAAGGAGGGTGCCAAATAGTTGACCATGGGTGCCACCAGGCCCACAGTCACGATGCAGGCTCGCAGGTTAGGATCGTGCCAATTGGTATGAGAGCGGGTAGTCAGCCCGGACTAGGGAGCTAAGTGCTACACCAAATGTGCAGTGGGAGCCACTTCTAGAGTCTCAATGTCCACTGATTGATATTGAGTTTAGGCCAATTCTATTAGCGCCTAACAAGGACGCTAGACCTTAAGGGGAGGTGAATATCATACCCCATCCCACATCTTAAGTATATGTGGATATGTCATAAAATATTAGCATAGACCACGGTAGTCATTGTCAACTCCAGATATCCCTTTTGATACAATAAGAACGATACCAAGTAGTTCACCGTGGGTACTAATAGGCCCATATTCGCGATGCGGGTTTGCCAGTCCGGGTCGTGGCAACAAGTTTCTCCAATCTAATATCATTGAAATTCTTGTCAATTCTTTCACTTTGAAGTAGTTAAAGTCTTCATCAATTCCTCCAAGACAATAATAGTCCCCAAACTATGGTCATTTAGTGATATTGGTCCCTGAATTAATTTTTTTGTGATATTAGTCCTTGAACTATGTTGAATGACATTGGTCATTTTAGTTAAATTTTTCTGTTAAGAAGAAGGCTGTTTTTTTTTCTTTTCTTTTTTTTTTTTAATTTTTCAAGTAAAAAGATCAAAATGCCCTTAGATAATTTTTTTTTTTTTAAACTTAAACAGTAACTTAACAAAAAAATTTTAACAAAAAAAGACTAATATCACACAATTCAACATAGTTCAGGGACCAATGTCACAAAAAAAATTAATTTAGGGACCAATATCATCAAAAAATTAATTCGGGGACCAATGTCACCAAATAACCATAGTTTGGGGACTATTTATGCCAATTTGCCCTATATCTTATACATACAAAAGATTTTGTTTCCACAAATTAGGATCTATTACAATCTCTTATATTTATTTTCAATTAAACTTTTTATCCAGTAAAAAATCTTTAATGAAATCAAAATGGTCTTTTTTCTTTTAAATATTTAATATCTTTATTAGTTATTTATATTTTTAATGGACCAAAAGACAATAAAAAAATATTATATAAAGAAAAATTAGTAGATTTGGTCTCCGAGGTGTAATTGATAGTTTTTTTTTTTTAGTTAATAGGTTCTCAATGTATAATAAGTTGATGTATTTGGTCATTTCCTTCACAAAATTTGACTTGCTCAATCCAAACAATGATTTTGTGAAGAAAATGACCAAATGCACTAACTTATTATACATTAGGAACCTACTAAATAAATAAAAAAAAAAAAAATCAATCACACTATAATTATAAACAATAGAGATCAAATTCACTAATTTTCCTTTGGGGGCGTGGGGGGTTGGTGGTTTACGCTGGCTATTTGCTCCACACGAATGTCAAACCCGCGGAAACGTCAAGTCTACAAAATATCGCAAAAGCAAACGGCACGACGATGTCTTCCTTTCCCTTTTTCTACACATGTTCTACGCGAATTCCCCTTTCCTCTGATCAAAACTTCTTGGTTTGCGTTTGAGCAAAGAGGAAAAACATGTCTACTGGTTGTAGTTCTACTTGTTGCAGGCCAATAATTTCAAACAAAATATTGGGTCACAAGAGTCTTACTTTTGGTTCCCCAAGGCGAGTTGACTTGGGTCGGTTTGGGAGGTCTTGTGATGTTAGAGCTTCAATGGTGGATTCTCACGAGAGCTCTCCTGACTTCATTCATCGTATGGAACGTTCTTGGTTAATCTCTCAGGTACTTATTCATTTTGGGTTGTTGAGAATAGAGGGTTGGTGGGTTTTGATTAAATTTGATTTCTTTTATTACGGTATTTTGGAATTCTAATTTCAGCATACAAGGGGGTGGGGAAATTCTTAAATACAAAAATTCTGTTGATTTAGAATTGTCTCTCTGTTATCTTAAGGGAATCTATGATTCGATTACTGAAAAGGCTATTGGGCATTGCTTATAGGAAATAAATTTAGTGGCGTTATAAAGCCAAATAACATCAAGATTTTGCATGGTAGAAGTATATGATTAATTTGACATGTTCTTACTCTTAATTTGGTATGTCGCAATTATGTAAGTTCGGATGTGAGGGCAGGTTAGCTATGTATTGCATGTTTCATGTTTCGTCATCCTTTACATAGAAGTAGATTGTTCATTGAAAATTTTTACATCCATCTATTATATTTTGTGATCTCACATAAAATTTCACATGTTCTTTTCATTTTCTATTGTAACTTAAAAATTTAATTGGTTTTTATTAAGTTCGGTTGGTTATATATGGTTTATTGACTATGTAGGTAATGCTTCTAAATTGAATACAATCTCATTTGATTATGTTCTTAATCCTGGGAGTATTTTCCATATAATAGTTTTCCCTCCTTGCAACCCTCGTTTTTGGATGTTACTATATGCCTACCAGGACATGAAACCTGATTTTATTTTTTGATGTTTTTGGAGTATTTAGTTGGTAGCTCTTAATCTGTATTTCTGTTTTAACAGTTTTCTTTACTTTGAACTTTTAATAAATGCTGTAGTTCAAAGATGCCTAATTAATATATTGATAGGAAACTCTAGATTCTTGCATAGATTTTATCTATTGCAGACCAGAAACTTACGTTTTACGGTCTATGTGTTAGTCTCCATCTAGTCAAAAGTTGTTTTTGGTAGTATTTTAGTGTATTTCCTGTTTCTAAACTGTAGCTCAAGCAAAGATCAAAAGGCTAATTTTGAAAATAATCACAGTTGCTGCTGTTAACGTGGCAACCTTAAGGGTGTATTTGGATTGGAGTTTTTTTTGAGTTTGCTCATTTTTCAAAAAGAGTTGAGCGGATTGCGAAAAACGAGAAGTAAGGTGGGGACATGTGAAGAAGTTTTCTAGTAAGTGGGGGACAAAAATAATATATTTTATTAGTGTAATGATGATATTATTATTGAATTGATATATATTTATATATTTTTTATTAAGTGTAATAACTTTTTTATTAATTTTTTTGTCAAGTGGACAGACATGGACAAACATTAGTGTCGTGTCATATTAGGTGATGTCCAACAAGTACACTTCATTTTTTGAGTTTGAGTAAAAAATTGAAAAAAAAATCCAATCTAAATACACTCTAAGTTTCTTGCACACTAAAATATAGAAAATATATTGTTTGTGAACTCTAGATTCTTGCACACATTTTATCCATTACAGATCAGAAACATACACATTACAGTTTTGTATGTCAGCCTTGATTATTTAATTAAAAGTTGTTTTTGATAGTATTATAGTGTACTTCTTTCTAAAATATAGCCCAGGCAGTGGTCAAAATGTAAATTTTGACAATAATCACTAGTGTTGTGAACATTGCGTTTGTTTATATATACTTCAGAATAATTAATGTAGGATTTCATTAACTGATATTGTTTTTCCTTATCTTTAAGAATTCTCAACAAACATGATTAGACCTAGATTTTCTTGGAATGGAATCTATAAAGGTACTGAAGAAAAAAGTGGCTGCAAAAGACTGACATATATGTTTGTCATGAATTTGAGGGCTGAAAAGGCTTCCTGAATATTAGATTGGTAGTTTTTTACCTTTTCATCCACTTTCTTCTTCTCATCGATTAGGGTGAAAAGTCAAATGACAAAATTCTCCCATTTTCATTCAATACAGAAATGGAGGTTTCAAGTTAAATGGGACTATAGTACTCCTTCCATGAGATGACCTGAGAGGAACAAGTTATTCTTACAATGTGAGTAGATCAAAAACCTCCCTCACACCCTCAGTTCTTCCCTCTACTAAATATTCACTTTAGTTCAGAGGTCAAAGATCCAAGAGTTTCTTTTCTTAGTTTTTATTTTGAAGGAAAGAAGGACATGAAATTTACAGGTATATGGGAAATATAGATTCAAGCTGATATTGAATAATTAAAGGAAATGTTAGTACAAAACCTCTATATTTATCCAATTCACATGGGGTTTTTGCCTGAAGCTCAATTTGCTAATATTAAGGTGTCATCAATATTTTTATTCAAGTCCTTATGCATTGTGTTGGTATCTTTTGTCTCAGAGCAATTTATGGCTATTGTACTAGAAAGTAGTTAAAAGAAAAGGAAAAAAAGAAAGCAAGGAGATGCTGGAAAATTGTTATAAGAAAGCTAGACATCTATGTGATTCTTATAGTACACTGTGTTGGCTTGAGTTTGACTGTCATATTGATGAAGGGTAGAAGATGACTTAAGAATTGAAAAACTTTATCAAATAGGGATTATACAATATTTTATTGATCTTGGAATATAAACCAAGTTATGTTGGAATTAGGACTTCTATTTCAGTTGGTTATAGTTTTAGAATATGATTAAAATTTTATTATTTTATGCTATTGAATAAGTATTTTCAAATTTCTATTAGTGCTAGGATTTTCTTTTAGATTTTTTTTGTAGGATTAGAATTTCTTTTTCTTATTTAAGTTGAATAAGTTTTTGGGATTACAAATATGCATTGTTCTCTAGGGTTATAGGACAATTTTTAAAAGTTTTGAATGAACCAATAATGTTGTTTTTCCAATTTTTTAGTTATGTTTTCAAGAATATTCATTTAAGCTTAACATTTTTTATCCGCACTATCTCGCTTAATCAGGTGTTAACAAAGAAGGTTTCCTAGTACTTGTGTCCATGACAGTTGTTAAGATATGAGAACCTTAGCAAGTATTCATATCCTTGACGGTGATTAGAATATATATATTTTGTGGGGCGGATTCACAAAATCAATTGAGGGCTTTGAGACATAGAAATAAGTATAGATTCCAAGCGGTCAAGAGACTCTTGGAGAGATTGTAGGTTGACTTGATGACTAAATAATTGGTGTCAGAAGAAATAGTTATGGTAATAGGAAGCCACCATGAGTTGATGTTATTTGAGGAGATCCTTTACCTAATCCTTTATATAATCCTATTTACATACCTGCATAAAATTGTGTTGGTTGGAATAAATATGAAGACTGGCATAATTATACAGGTAGAGGCAGAGCCCAACTTTGATCTTAGAGTTTATTATGGTGGCAGCGGTAATTATAGAAATAATTATGGAGGTATGGGGGAGTATGATGATGATGGCTTTCAACAAGAGGTTGAGTTCCCATAGTTTGATGGGAATTTGGAGATTGAAGATTTTATTGTTGTAGAAAATTTTCTTTTATCATATGACAGTTCCTGAAGAGAATAGAATAAAGTTGATAGCATGTATGCTGAAAGGATATGCATTGGTATGGTGGAAAAATTTACAAATAAAAAAAAATTGTGAAGGGAAGTACCTGTTAGAACACAGTACAGATGAAGCAATTGTTAATAGGTGAATTTTATTTTCCTATGGATTATGATAGATTTTTGTGTTAGTTGTTTGTAATGAGATTTTTCATTCCATTTCCATAGAATTTCCCTTTTAGTTTCCCTTGTATCATTTCTCATTGTCTGCTTCTACTTCAGTTGAAAATTTTAATCAAATTGGGATTCTATGATATTGTATGAATCTTGGATACAAACTCGAGGTATGTTAGAATTAGGACTCCTATTTAATTTGTTATAGTTTTAGAATAAGATTAAGATTTTATTATTTTATAGTATTGTATAAGTAATTTAAAATTTTTAGTAATGTTAAGGTTTTTTTTTCCTTTTTTTTTTTTTTTTGGATGTCTACTAGGATTAGGATTTCTTTTTCTTATTTAAGTCAAATAGGTTATGGGGTTCTATAAATACACATTGTACTCTATCTAGGGTAATAATGGGACATAATTTTTGGAAGTTTTGAATTTGTCAATATTATTGTTCTTTCAAGAACGTTTTTTCGAGTCTCACTCTGTCACATATCTTAGCATGATGCTTCATTGCATTTTTATACCAGGCTTCTTTAAGTGGTAGGAGACCAAATAAGCTCAATGCCTTTCCAGAAGTGACATTTGTATGAACTTTTACAGTAGAAATAGATAGAGCAATCTAAGGTCTAGTTTAGTGATGTAGCCTAATGAAATAATATATTTATATATGAAAGAAAAAGTTTAGTCTAAGCTGCTGATTGAGTTCACTCTCAAACTTTGTTTCTTTATATCTATGATTAAAGGATTCTTTGTCAAGTATTTTACATTGGATATCAACTGGAATCATTGCGTTTTATTTATTTGGTCCATTTCATGGACAAAAATTGTTTATTTGGCAATGTTTTACCCGCTATTCTTGCCTAATGTTGTTCCTAATTATACATACAGCAACCAAGACCCGTGGCCTGTTCTTCTTGTGATTCAAATGGACATGTTGAATGCAAGTGGTGCAATGGCACTGGATTTTTCATCCTTGGAGACAACATGTTGTGTGAAGTACCTTCTAGAAATACCACTTGTGTTATTTGCACCGGAAAGGTAATTTACTATCGGCTGCTTTAAGAACTGATCTCTGAGTATTCTGCAGTCTTCAAAGGAAGACTTACACACACACACTCATATATATATATATATATATATTAAATATAAATAAACATTCTTCCATATGCACATATCACATTATCTTTGTCTTTCAGGGTTCTATGCGATGCTCTGACTGTAAAGGAACAGGCTATCGTGCAAAGTGGATGGGGAATCTACCCATTCCGAAGATGTAATATTTTTCAACTGCCAAACCTGCTATTCTTATTCCTTTTGGTGCAGTTTTGTATTCTTGACGGAGAGTTCCCAGAGAAGTCATACTAATTTCATTTATATAGTCCTTTCATCGTCCTTGCCCTAGGACTGAGTTTTATCCCCAAATGTTAAATACAACAAGATCTGTAGAATGTGAGCTTGAATGTACTATGCCAGTTAAAGGTATATTTTGTTTCCCTTCCCCTATCCATTTTGAGTATTTACAACATGTGTAAGGCCTTTGTCTGAAAGGATTGAAATCCAATTGACATAGTATTTATATGGCTGGCAAAGAGTATACTCTCAGTATATATATATATTCATTAAACATACCCCCATAGGCCTTAGGATCTTGTTTTTATTCATTCTTGAATTCAGTCTTCGGCAGAATTACAGAAGATGCTACACTACATACATGCAGGGTTCAGTAAGTAATCAAACTGGGGAGGCGAATGCAGGAGTTGGGACCTTTAGGAGGGCCTGAACCAGGGCAAGGTTAAGGTTTTTTAATTTGTTCATGAATTGTAAGGGATCATTGTTTTAATGAACCTAGGCGGTGCTATTCATGTGTATTAACACACAAGTATTCAAATGTATGGACATAAAAAAAACAACTATGCAAAAATGAATTGCCAAATTTTTCAAAATGTTGCCTCCAAATGCATGAAAAAGTTCTGCCTCCTCTGTCCACAATTGGATGATAAGATGAATCAAAAACAATCCAAAGAATCAATTTTCACTGTATTAAATTCTACAAGGTATTAGTGTGAGTTGGAAATCAGCCTATAACCAGCAAATCTACATATATATGATCCAAATCATCAGAAGCCCATGCCGAAAGCACATAATTGGATAAAACTTACATATTGATTATCATCCCAACTTATATGAATATGGGCAACTACATAAAGATTGCAAATGATAGTAGTCAGTTGCCTGGAACAATTGCTGAGAATAGCAGATGGTTTATGTCTTCAGCACTCGACTCCTGCTCATCCTCTGCTCAAATGAAGTATTCAGAAAATAAAATGTCATGCAAATCATAATTCACGGATAGAATTAGGAGTAAATTTATTTTAAAAAGAAAAGAAGAAAAAATTGTAGAATGTTTCTATATCCACAAGTACTTAATGCAGGAGTATGGTTTAGCTTATCCTCCAAAGAAAACTTAT
This sequence comes from Marsdenia floribunda, assembly GCA_035583425.1. Classification (NCBI taxonomy): domain Eukaryota; kingdom Viridiplantae; phylum Streptophyta; class Magnoliopsida; order Gentianales; family Apocynaceae; genus Marsdenia; species Marsdenia floribunda. Next base: position 10,189,595 of record JAXGGT010000131.1, on the reverse strand, counting down.
TCAGATAAAATGTGTTCAGGACTCTTGACTAACTAAGAGATAAATAGGTACAACTAAACAGAGAAATGTTATGGTTAATAATGAAACCTTGGGTATGAAGCAATAGGGGACAAGGAGTGAGAAAACAGAACAATTCTGCTATACCATTCTCCGAGAATCAGTGCACTTTTGGATTGGATCTATTCAATGACATTTTGACCCAGAAAGTGAACATTGAAGCATAGAACTTTTGCCCATCATTGGCCCTCGAACAAGAAAAAAGAAAAAATCCAATATTGACATTGTTATCCAACATTCCAGATTCAACATTGTCCTTTCAGTAGTAAGATTCTGAAGGCGAGAGAATATGCCATTAAATTCATTCTACCATACATAATATAACAATTGTCTTTTCCACCACCTTAGCTGGGTTTCTCAATGTATTTCGCATAAAAATTTGTCAACATCTTAAAGATGAGCATTGATTGCCACCACAGATATCAGTATGAATTTCTTACCAACTAAATATAATATGACCATCAAAATTATTTCCCATGCATCTTAAACTAACAGATTATGACAGCAAAAATTTGAACATCTCCTTCTATAGGAATGGACTTTTCCTTTTGTTGTGTGCAGTTAGTTATATATTTTCTGGGGGAGAATGGCTGGTGCGTAAGTACAAGTATCATATAACATTACCTATTTTTGATCTGACTTTGACTGTCCACTCCTCGATTATCTACACATTAGAAATAAAAATATCAGTAGGAGCAAAGCTTTCCTATATACATAATTGACAAAACAAATGAGAAAATAAGTGGGAAAGTGATTGATAACCAAATGACAAACATTCTTGTGCCAATGGTATTCAACAAAAAAAAAAAAAAAAAACTTGCTCATCATTCGATTTTGGTTGCTTGCTGGAAAATGGTATAAAATCTATAGCTAATGCTTGGAAGATATACAACCTTTGGCTCCCAGCTCTACAGCTCATAGAAATGTATCAAAGTTATTGATGTTTGACCACGTACCTGATTAAAGTTAGTGTATGATGGATCATTAGAGTCATCGGTCACAGGAATACCAGTGGATGCTTGCATTCTCTGCAGTAATGAACGGTTACCCACTAAGATGGTCTTGGTTTTGTCAATCAAATCCTGAAATGGTAAGAAATTGAAAGGTAAAAAATTCCAAGATAGAATCAACGTTATTGAGTGATAATTAGTTCAATCAATGTGAATAAAAATCCTTAAAAGATATCTAATAAACATCACAAGCTGGACTGCAAGTGAACTAAACTGACAAAATGGGTTCAAGAACTCACTTTGAAGAATATCTGGTACAGGAAAACAGAGATCAAGTCTCACTTTGTAGTGATCTTAGTATCCATAGTCTGGTGATTCCATGCATAATAATAGTCAACTGGATTCATGTTGTACGTAAAAATCTAATCTGACAGAACCACTGATTTTTAAGCATTTTGTCACCGTGAACCTTTCCAGGTAAATTAGGCTCCAGACCAAATCCAGTAAGCACTAGTAATTTCATGAGAAAAATGCAGACACCAAGCTGCTATGCTTTCCTCATCAGGAGATGGCACAGGTGCAACAGACAACTAAATGTTCCCGGAACCCCTTGCCCTCCTCTATTCCTCAAAAAAATGGGGAAAAAAAAACCTACACCACCGCCATTCTCTTCTTTCTTTCAGTCGAAAAATTTCCACAACGATAGCTCCTCTGTTCCGTCTGTCCGCAAAAATTTGTTATGAGCTAAAACCAGGTACATGGAAACGTATCTGCGAATTTCCCTTGTTGCCTGCCGAATTATTTTATATAAGTATGCATATGCCTGCGCATGTATTGCTTTTGAATTGCTTTCTACGTAATGTGGAGATGATGATTTAGTTGAACCATTCTTTTAGGGTTATTAGTTAACTAGTTAATGTTGGCTTTGAAATTTGGGTCTTCCATAGAAAAAGGCGATGGTACCATACATGTCGTAGCATAAGTAAACAGAGTTTCTGCAGATATCTTGATTAATAACTTGACAAATCCAGAGTCCTCAAAATTATCAGAAGCAGAAGAATCAGGGATAAAATAGTTATAGACGGTACACAGTTTCCTAACCCTCTTCTTTAATCTCTTAAACTCCCGTTCTTCCCATTTTGGTGTCTGCCTTTTCTACAATTATTATATCTCAATGCACAATTAAATAGGTCTCAAAGCAGTGATTTTCAGATACTACTCATATAGGGGTAAACAGCAAATTATCAACAGCATTCTATATCTTTAGAAAACAAAACAATTTGTGTCGATCAGAAAAAAAAGGGATAAAAATACCATAAAGAAAAAAAGCCCAGAAAGAATTTCATTTCCCCCAATAAAATCTTTCCAACACACAAAGAATTTCCAAGCAAATTAGCATCATAACAAGAGAGAAATCACAAGTACCTGCTTTGCAGCAAGAAGCTCACGGCACTGTTCACTCAGAGATGATACCTCTTCCTGAATTTTCTTCACCCGAGACACAAGCTTCATCGGGTTCACCTGAAAAACCCCCAAAAAATTTTATGCACATAAAAATCAAAATAGTCTGAACCCACAATTCAACAAAATATAAGAAGACTCGAAGAGGGAAAAACAAATTCAAATTCAATGGTTAGGTTGGAAAATACATACATTTTGAGGATATACTTGAGAAAACTCTCTATCGAGCTTGTTATGGATAACAGTGAGACTGTGATTGGCTTCCATGAAGAGATTCAAAAGCCCATCTACTGCTTCGTGCCGTTGCTGTTGGCCATGGTGCCTCATTTTGGTTGCTGCTTGCTTTTTACTACACTCGCAGAAGAAGGGAATGAAAAAGAACTTATTACACGTGTGGGGGTTTTAGCTGAACTTCTTTGGTATAACATCTTACAATTATTATTTATTTAATTTGGTTTTTTCAACAATTTTTTTTAAATTATATAATTATTTTAATTATATATTTATCACGTGATCATAATATAATGATAAAAGTTATAGAATATTGAAAATATTCTTAAACAAATTGTCCATTATAAAATTTTGTCAAAAATATTTAATTTAGTTGGTAGTAATCTCGCTTATAATAGGGAAAGCGCATGAATTCGACAAAGACGAAAATGCCTCAAAAATTTTTTTTAAAAAAATATATATATATAAAATGTTTGATAAAAAAAATTAATTCTAAATATAGAGCATTTTAATACGTTTGACCTTAAATATTTTTTAAAATTTTAAAGAAATCATACTTTATTAATTTTGGTTTTTTTGTAAAAAAAAGTTTAAGGACAATAAATAATTAAAAAATTACTGTATTTATATTCTTATTTAAATTTTTTTTTTTTTTATCTAAAATTATTGAAATTTAATTTATTTATGATCTAAAATATTAAAATAAAATATTTAAAACCAAAACCTAAATTATGTTTGTGACGATAATGGACTGATGTCTATTGTAAAAAAAATTTAGGAACTTCAAGTGAATAATATGCATAGTTTGGGGACTTTGGTTGTAATTCTCCCTCCTCTTTTGTTCTCTGTTTCGAGAAGGTATAACAAAGCCAACCACAAAGAAAGAAAAGATTGATAAAAAGGGAGGAAATGCTGAAGTGAGGGCTGAACTTCGAAGAATGGCAGACGACGACGATAAAGCACTCGAAGAGCAGCTGGAGCTTCAGTTGAAAGAGCAAAGAGAGTCTCTCATTTCACTCAACGATGCCCTCAAACATGATCCTTCTGATCCTGAACTCTTCGCTGTCAGTTTCCTCTCTTCTTATTTCTTTGTTATTACGGTTTCAGAAATTTCTATTATAGGTTCGATATACTTGTAATTTTTGATCGATTAGTATATGTTGGTACTTCAAAAAAATTTAATATAGTTTCTGTTTTTGAAGTTGCGATTTTGATTGAAACAACTGTTTAATTAGTCTAGCTATAAGGTACCGTCTTGAGTTTACAATTACGACGAGTTTTGTAACAGGGATTGGCAAAATTGGAATTTTATTTATTTTTATTGTTTTTTTTTTTTTTTTTAATATTAATATTAATATTATTATTTTAATTTTAAGTGTAAAAATTAATTCTTCTCTGAACCGAGAAGGTTTGAAATTGTGTGTCCTCTTCATCTTGTATTGTTTTCTGGAAGATTTTAGGCGAAATTTTTAAATTAGAATTTCTATTTGCATTGTATTTTCATTTATAAGTTAAGGCAAAGTGAATTTGGTTTTGATTCTGCTATTTAGCGTGTTGAGGAGCAAGTGTTGTTAGCTTTTGGAAACCAATTGGTTGATAAAGTTTAGTTTGGATAGTATTTTCTTCTTCTTCTTCTTGTGCTAATTTATAGTATTTGTTTCTTTATGTGTTTTCAGTCAGTTTGAATTTAAGAAGTTAATCCAAGTACTTATTGCATTTGTATTGACTAGGATGTGTGAGACAAGATTACTCCTCTGACTGTTTGAGTGGAATGTAGCAAAGACATATTCTCGCTCTTATTAAGGATTGGGATGTGAACGTTTTGTTTGTTACACATCAGTTGTACTACATTGTGTTAACAGTTAATTGTGTTGATGGAAGTTGGAATTCAAGCAACTTTCTTTAGAAATGGTTGTAATTTGATAATTTTAATCAGTTTTGGTTTTCGTTTCTCTGCCTTAAACACAATCATCCGACAGTTTTCCTTATTTTCTCACTCTTAAATAAACATATGTTGATTTTTCAATAAATGTATAAAACCAAGTTCTATCGTAATTGTATTATATTATTTCCTTAAATAGATCAAGTCCTAATATCATATGTTTTCTTTTGTCATAATCGTGGTACAACAAGCTGCTCAAAAAGTTCTGTGCATCTGATATTGTGCTTAATCCTCAATTTTCTTATATGGATAGCCTTTACCTCTATCTAATATATACATTACCTTTCTTTCAACTGTATGCACTCTATAGGCAAAGATTCCATTGCCATTTTTGAGCTTTTGGCTCTAATCTTTCTTCATATAGCTGGACATCCTACTTGCTTTAAAAGTTTGATTGTTCATGGTTTATGGAAATATGATAGGACCTGTGCATAAAAGAATAAACTTCCCTTTGATTTGTATACTTGATTCTTGAGTTTCTTTATTGTACATGCATCAGGTCCATGCAGAGCTTGTTCATGCAATCAGAGATGCTGAAGAAGCACTTCTGCATCTGAAACGAGCAAGGTTGTTGCAAGAGGCTGATCTTTTTCTGCAGGGATCCAAGTCTCCTCTTGAGCATGTCAAAGTAGAGTCTCTTGATCCAACAGATGTTGAAGCAGAACCACTTGAGCATCAAAGTTATTCTGTTGGATCAAAATGCAGATTCCGCCATAGTGATGGGCGGTGGTATAATGGTTTGATTTTTGGTCTGGAAGGCACACACTCAGCCAAACTTTCTTTTCTCACCCCAACAACTGAAAGCATGCTGGTGAGTGCATTTATAACATTTTCTCTTCTTCTGTAGCTGTCCTTTGCATAATTAAGGTTTTTCTCCTTCAGTAGCCTTTGACTTAATTTTTATGCTTCTCATTAATTTAGTTTGTTTTTCTTTGTAATCTTTTACAATAAAATTTATATCAAGCATATTTTAGTCTTTTACTTGCAGATATATAAAGAATATTTTAGTCTCATAAGGTGTATTACTTTGGAATTGCTTGGATGATATATTTGTCATATTTGATTTCTACTGAATTTGTTATCTTTTAATCTTTGGTTTTCCCACACATTCTATAAGTAGTTTTTATTTGGGGAAATTGAAGCAAAATGCCATTCAACTAGTTCTATTTCTTCAAATTTATTATTATCTTTTTATACTAAAATAATTTTTAATCAAAAAATGTCATTGAACTTTTATTTCAACTTTCTGTTTCTTTATTTTATTTTATTTGTACCATTAAACCGTATAAACTCATCATTTGAAGTGGTATGGGGTAAAAATAAATAATAAAGAAAAGATAAAATAAAAGTTCAATGGTACGTTTGCAGTTCAAAATATATAACGATGAAAAAGGACAAATTAAAATTTCAGTAGTATATTTGAATAAATACAAATAGTAGAACCACATCTTGTATCCTTTCTCTTCTATTTGACTAGATTTTATCCTATACTTGTTCAAATATTGTCAACCTTTCAACTGTTCTGTTTCTAAGCACTGTGCCTCTTTATTCTGTTTCTCTGCCTACTTTCTAGTTTTTAATTGATTTTAAATTATAATTATAAAATTGAATTTATACTTCCTATTTTTATTTTTAACGGAGATAGTTTTTGGTCTCATTATCTACTAATACTACACCACCAAAGTGCAGATGTGCAAGTTCTTCCTACAGCAACGTTGTCGATTTGGTAGTAATTGCCGCTTATCTCATGGTATGTTACAACAGGAATTAATCTGAACAAATGGATGGACCTTGGCAATGTCCTCTATAGTATAGGAACCTACTTAGGTGCTAAGTAAGTCCATCCTTGGGATGAATTGAAATTTTGGGAAATATTAAAACCTGTTTCCTTTGAATAATTTTCAGAGTATGGGAAGGCTTAGTTTTGTAAAATGTCTCTACTGCTGTTAAAGAATCTTACAGGTTGAACTCCTAATTTTCTTAGCAGGAAACTAGTGGAAAAAGCACTTGGCTTCTAAACCATCCATTGTGCCTCCACTGATCTTTATTTTCCGTAGTTCCATAACATTTATTTATTTTTTCCTTTTTTGAGTGTTTCTTTTTGAGAGATACTATAGTGTTTGTATTCCCTAAAATTGATGACCGTAAGGCTTAATCTCAGCATCAATATTCCTTTTAAATGCTGAATTTATGTATGCCATTGTTCTTGAGTGATGACCAAACCTATATTACTGGTTGCTGATGTTATTTATGGAGCTGATCTTGATCTGTTTGTGTGTTAGGTATCGAAATCCCACTTCCTTCTTTGAAGAAATATGTTCCCACCACTTGGGAGCAGTCGCTGGTTGGTTCCAGTATTTGGGCAGTCTCTGACAGAAATGCTGGAATTTGGAGAAAGGCTGAACTAGAATCATGGGATGAGATGCTCCAACTGGGGCGTGTAGTCTTCCAAGATGATGGAAGCTCTGCAGAACTTGGGGTAGGTTCTATTTCGTTATCTGAATTTGCAAACTTGAGTGATGAAGATGAGACTTACACAAGTTCTGAGGAGTATGGTTCTAGTTCTGAGGAAGAAGAAGATGACTCTCGAGGCATAGGATTTCTGGAAAGCAGTACCCTGCAAAGAGGTATCCAAACTGAAACTACAATTTTTGCCAAGTGGGAGAATCATACCCGGGGTGTAGCTTCAAAGATGATGGCAAATATGGGCTACCGTGAAGGAATGGGCTTAGGGGCATCTGGGCAGGGCATTGTCAACCCCATTTCAGTCAAAGCACTTCCAGGAAAACAATCTCTTGATCACAGCGTTGAAGCTCAAGACTATAAAGAGGATGAAGAGAATCAAGGGAAGAAACGAAGTAGAGGTGGAAAGAGAAAGCGCGAAAAGAAATTTGCAGCTGCAGCAAGGGCAGCTAAAGAAAAGGAGGAGATGAGACCAGATGTCTTTTCACTTATCAATAGCCAGCTTGCAGTTCATGCTGAGACTGTGAATGGTGGTTCGAAAAGGAAGCAGAATAAAGATAATGGGAAAGAAGAAGACCGGCGAACTCTGGTTGCCTACGATGATGAAATGAAGGACTTGAAGGTTCAAATTAGGAAACTTGAGGAAATGGTGAACCGAAACAAGAAAGAAAAGATAGTTTATGATGCTGCTCTGAGGAAATTAAATGAAACTCGCAAAGCTCTGGCAGATGCAGAGGCTGCTCATGCAGCTGCATCTATTGCAGTTGTTAGCAAAGAAAAAGAGAAAAGATGGCTGAAGTTCTGAAAAAGAAACAGGAAAAGTATGTATGTACCTATATTATCATACGCTTATGTTGTTGGAATTTTATTTAAATATTATTTTAATTATTTTAATTGACTCATGTTAAAATACACACGATTTTATTTATCTTAAATAGAATTATTTTATGATTATGGTTCTATTTATACAAATTGATAAGAATAGATATTATCTTTGATAGAGTTATCATATAATTATAACTCTATCCATGTTGATAAAAATAGAGGAATCGTTGACGATTTTTATATGAAAAGAATCATCACATTTGAATAAATAAAAAAAGTTTTTTACCCATTATACAAAGAGAGGAGTCTTTTACTCATTAAATAGAGATAAGAGGGAATATCTAGTTGAATATATTTAGATAGAGTTTTTCATTTGTTTTGTGAAAATTATTTTAGGCAATTGTATTTTTTTGGTTCAATGATAGCTGTGCATATCTTTACTAAAGCAATTGGAAAAAATGATTGCACTGAGGTCGTTCGAAATTTGCTTTTAGGGTAGTGATTATATCATGAGATAACTTTGTTTTTATAACCTGTACTTTATTTATTCTGTTTTGTAAATTAAGTCCTATTTTTACAACAATTTGAAAGAAAAATTTATTATGGACTTGTTGGTTTTGTTTTAGCGTTGTTTATTTGCAACCTAACATAAGTATCAAAACGTCAGGTGATTGCATGTGGAGCACTCAAAGCTAGATGGAGTGTGATAGATAGAGAGTTATGTGGAGCATGGTCTATCTAAAGTTTAGTCAAGTTGAATTGGATGGATAATATGAAAAATAGGGTGGAGTATGATTATTGTCATCATTGGCATTTAATAAGAAAAAGGGTTGCTTATTGTTATCCTTGGAATGTGAATTGAAAAAGAGTTTAATGGTGATTTAGAAGATGAATATATATCTCTTTGGTAAGAGGTATAGGTCAATAGGCTTTTATTGACATACATCTTTGAGAAATTGGTAAGAGATCGGTAAATATAATAAATTATATACACAATTCTACACCATGATTGAACATATTATGAACTCCGACAGTAGATTTGAAGCAAGTAGTTGGTATGTTAATTCATTCTTACTACTTTTCAAAGGTAAGGACAATGCAATGTGAGTATAACTTTTAGCTTTGTCCCTTTATTGTCAATTGCTTTTGGTTTATCTGCTTTTTGTCCCATAAATTCACTTATTTATGAGCAGAATTATGAGTTTGACTTTGATTTGAAGCTTAAATTTTAAAAAACTTATGTGAGAATATACTCTGAATTCTCTCTTTATTTTTTATATGATCTCTTATAAAGAAAAGTATTTGGGAATAGAGATCCTAATGGATCAATTATCTTTTGTAATAACTCAATGGATTGCTTGCTTCTCTTATCCATTTATAGATTCAAAAATCTTTTATTGATTAGGATTTTCTATTTGACTCATATGATTAATGTATGAAATATGATACAAAATTTGTGAGTGTTAAAGGATTTAAAGAATATAATAAAATCTGCATGATATTTGAATGGATAATGAATGAAAAGCATCTTTGTCAATGGAGTAAGATTTTTTAGAAGAAAAAAATGAAAAAAGTCTGGTTTTTTCAATATATATATATAAACAGAGTTTTAAACTTGGGATCTACGGGGTTATAGGCTCATGCTTATGTTGATTGCTTTCAAACTTGGGAGTAGTCTGTTCATTTTCTTTTAATAGATATTTTGATTTTCTATTTGAGAGTGATAAAGACTTGTATAGTAGTTGTATAGTAGTCTTGATTGATGCAAGTATATATAATTGCAATCCATATATATTTTTGTTATACATATAGAATTGATGATAAGATATATTTATCATATTTGTGTTGACAAATTTTGGTTTTTAATTATTGATATTATACATGACTTATTATTATCATTATCTTCTTGTTGTGATATTTATGCAAGAGAAATTGGTGGCATGTCTTGTTAATTCTCTTTGAATACTTGTTGAGTACATTCAGTTGATGTGGGGGAATGATATAAAGATGTTTCCTATGTTATATGATTTCTTTTGAGAAATCTATGGTATTGAGTTCTCTTATCATTCTATTATATTAAAATAGTCCACCAGTTATTGAACTTTAGATTGATTCTAATATATTAGTTGAATCATGATAATTATTAGTGTTGATCACATATATAAGATATATTGATTCTTTTATAAATGAGTTATTAATGAAAATTATTATTGAATCTCCTTTGCTAATTGTGTATGAATTAAATGTGTTTAGATGAGCTTCTAAATCTTTTATCTATTGGATGGATTTGATGGATGGTTGATAGTAGTAGTAATGATGGATTAAACACTATTGTAATTGAATAAAATCATTGAATGAAATTTTATTTCATTAATGATTACACAATATTTTCTTAAATTGGGATTGTTCTTTTGTTAATAATTATTTGTATTGCTAGTTATGAAAGTGGAGGCATATAAGGATAATCAATATCATGCAGTTATTAATATTTACATACTTAAAATATTTTTGTTACTACAAATGACTTTCAATTATGGTTTTTGAAATTTGCAATGAGATCTTGAGATTCATTTTGGCAATTTAATTCTAGAAATTATAATTAGATTAAGATTGATTTTTCACTTGTATACTTCATTCTTTAGAGAAATATCAAGAATTTTCATATTACCAAGACAGAGATGAAATTCAAAGATAGTTTGATTGATATGATTAAGGTCATATATGAAATATCTCAATCTTTTGACTTTCATATCCCTATTTTTGGGTGGTCTTTCGATGAACTTGATGAATATGAGAGGTGGTCATTGGATAGGAGTTGATGAATTTGAAATTCATATATCAGTTTCTTTATTTTTCATAACTTTGTTGGGATGTTCTTTTTGGGACTTGATGAATTTAGAAATTTTGTTATTCATAGCCTTATTGGGCGGTTCCTTTTGAGACTTGATGAATTTATAAATTTTATTTTCCATAACCTTGTTGGGCAGTTTCTTTTGGGACTTAATGAATTTAGAAATTTTGTTTTCCATAACCTTATTGGGCATTTCCCTTTAGGACTTGATGGAAAATATTTGTTCATGATTTCATACCTCGATGATTGAATGGTCTGTGTTAGACTTGATGAAATCAATGATATGAGTGTGAAGGTGGGCTGCCTTCTATGAAAGAACGTTGGTTTCTTTCTAGAGCAATCATCAAAATTCAAGGTATATGGGCATGACCATGACTAGCGCTTGATTTCTTATCGCTGAACAAAAAGAAATTGAGGATTTAGTATGTGTTGTGGGGTCATGGCTTAAAAAGCAAGCAAAAATTCAAGAGTAATTTCACTCTCACTAGTTGGAGTCATTAACTCGCAATACTACGTATTACTTCAGGTTTTATACATTAATACTTAAGTACTAATCCTTCTTTTGCCCAAAATTTTTTATTTTGAGTTAGTCATTTGTGGGGAATTGTTAGGAGTGACAAACTCTTCATGTTGTTGGAATTTTATTTAAATATTATTTAATTATTCCAATTGACTCCTATTAAAATAAGCACAATTTTATTTATCTTGGATAGTTATTTTATGATTATGACTTTGTCTACTCAAATTGATAAGGATAGATGTTATCTTTGATAGAATTATCTTGTGATTACAACTCTATCAACATTGATAAAGATAGAGGAGTCGTTGAAGGTTTTTATACAAGAGGAGTCACCACATTTGAATATATAAAAAAAATGTTTTACCCATTAAACAGAGATAAGAGAGAATATCTAGTTGAATATATTTAGAGAGAATTTCTCATTTGTTTTGTGAAAATTATTTTGGACAATTGTATTCTTTTTGTTCCAATTCTTTGCCACAAATGCATGTGTTAAAGGATAGTTGTGTATACCTTGCTAAAACAACTGAAAAAAAACGATTACACTAATATCATCTGGAATTTACTTTTATATATCACGTCACAATTTTGTTTTATAATCTCTACTTTATTTATTCTGTTTTGTAAATCAGATCATATTTTTCCAACGCCTGTATTATCATACAGATAAGTTGCTTCTAACGTCAGCTCAGTTGTTTGTTCCAAGTGGAGGTTCATTTATTTTTCACACTGATTTTCTTAATCCTTCAGCTTCCTGCTCAATGTTTATGGCCCAACGTCCTTCCTTCAGCAGTATATATATATCATATGTGTATATGTACACATGAGATGACAATTTAAATCTTGCATCTTTACATTTGACACTTCATTTTTAGCGAATAATGTAAATTATAAAACAGCCAAAATATTCACCTTTGAGTTGTTGAGCAGAGTTCATGCTCTTCTATGTGTTCTTACGAAGTTGGTTGTTTTCAGTGCAATTACAGCCGAGCAGGAATAGATTCCGACCAGGCATAGAGAAGTACAGAACAAAAGGAGACCCTTCCATTGCTTTCCGGAGACAAGAATAGCGAAAGCAGTAGACACTAAAGCAACAACAGAAAGTGCATTTTTCCATGTCCGAAAAGCTTTGAGCACACTCCTGCATTCCTTGCAATGGACTATATGCCTGAAATACCTGTTGGATGGATTGGGAGCATGCATTGTTCCGATTCCTCCCTTTGCTGGCTGTGAAGCTGAAATGTTTGCGACGAAGCCAGCAGGAGCATGCTCGACCACAGCAGGTTCTTTAGGGAGAGAAATGGTGCTGTGTCCGAAATGATAAGGCATTCCACGTCCAACTCTGTCCATCCAACGCCTGTATTCAACAACCCATGTATCTGAAGACCTTAAATTAATGTACAACCGTTTGGTCGGTACTTTTTCTTTCATCAGGATTTCATTCTGCGAGGAAAGGAATCCCATGTCTTGCTCAAACACCTTGCTTGCATTCTGATGAAAGTACCATTTCGGAATCAGTTCCAACAACGTTGATGTTAATCCACTGGGTTTCTTCCTAGTGTTTCCGAACCTGACAATCAGCATAGATTTCCCCTGTCCAGAAGGTCTACAAAGGAATAGTCCAGAGAAGTAATTAATCTCACCATTCTTGTCAACAATTTCTCTGTTGTTTTGAAGAGCACAGGGCGCTTCAAATCTCAAGAAAGTCGGTTTGTAGTCAGGTATGTTTTGATCCTTCTCCTTTCCCCAAAAGCCTGCAAATCCTCTGTCTGTTCTTTCAGTCACCTTAAAATATAATGGTCCGGCATCTTCCCTCTTGGCTGTAAAATCTGTTCTGTCATGGGAGATAGGGACATGAGCAGGATCCATAAGGTTTTCAAGAAGTATAGAGTGATCATAAGGAAGCTCGTGAGTTGTTGAAATGTCTCGAAATCCATGTCTGGAGAAGTTCTCAAACCAAGGGATTTTTTCCGGCACTGGTGGTGTATTAAGAGACATCCAAACCCATACAACTCCTTGGGAATCTACAACCTCGTATCTCTTCAAACAAACAGATCGAGGAATGCTTACACCTGAAGGGAGCTGTCCAGAATCTAAAGTTAAGAGATTAAAGATAATTTTTTTTCTTTTCTTTTTGGTAGTAGTTGGACAATTATGGAAAAGAAACATGAACAACAGAACAGACCTGGGGTATCTTTACACATTTGCCATCCCCTTGATATTGCCAACCATGATATAAACATTCCAGCCTCCCATCCATTAACTGACCTTCAGAAAGTTTTGCCAACCTCAATTGGAAGAAACAGATTAAGGTTAGGTTTCAATGTTCATTCGACAAACTCATCAACTCTACAAAACATCAAATCTTTACTGTGTACTTGTGGTTAACTTCATTACATGCAGATAAAACTTCCATTTGGAGAAGGATTGTCTTTTTCCCCTAAAAAAAATATGCTAAAAAACTAAATTAGATATATTTGAACTTAAAAGTTATTTAATTAAATATTAAAAATTTATTTAACAAACATAAAATTTATTTTTTGAACAAATAAAAAAAAATATGGTCAAAATAAATAAGAATATATGTTACCTAATTTTCTTAAATGACTTATAATACTTTTTTTTTTACTTGAAGAGAAATTCATTTTTTTTTTTTTAACTTTTAACATTAAGAATTCAATACGTATTTATTAATGTTTTTCATTTAATACTTTCGTAATTAATGTTTGACAACTCATATATATATATATATATATATATATATATATCTATATTTAAAAGAGTATTTGAGTTAACAATTTCTGAAAATTGGAAGTTTATTATATTTGAAGTGGAGGACATCATCATAGATTCTGGAAGAAAAATACAAAAATTGATTTACTTTTTAATTGAAAAAGACTAAAATATTCTTTAATTTTATTTTTTTTAATAAAAATAATTAACTAAGTATAAATTATAACTCATTTATCAAAAAAAAAAAAAAAAGTATAAATTATAACTCATTAATTGTAGAAATATTAAGAAAAAATATTAATAAATGCATCTTCATTTCCTAAACTGATATATAAAAGAAAAATAAAAAAATTTTGTATTTTTTTAGTTAAAAAGATTAAAATATTTTTTGACTTCACTTTCTTTAATAAAAATAACTAATAAGTATGAATTGTAAAATATTAATTATAAGAATATTAAAAAAAAAAAATTAATAAATACACCTTAATTTCTTAAAGTCACGAAAAAAAAAAAAAATCAATTTTTTTTACAATGTAACAAGAAAATATACAAAAGGAATAATTTATTCTATTTATAATTGATAGTATTTTATTTTATTTAGAATTATAATAATTATTTGAAAGGTATTTTTATTTGGTAAAAAAGTTGTAAAAGCGACTTCTAACTGAAGATGGAGTACTAATTATAAAGATTTTTTTATTTTTTTTTAATTTGTTAATTATAAAGAATTAAACATTTAAAAAAAAAAAATTCATTTAAGGTAAAAAGCTTAAAAAAGAACTTTCCTTCTACGGTTATGACTAAAAATAGAAAGGAATTATAAAGAATAATAGTGGTCTTGTACCCTAACATTTAGCAACAATTACAAAACCCCTTTTAATTATTCTTACAAGGACCAGTTGTGGCTCTTGTTTAAATACTCCCTCCTTTTCCTTTTTTGATCGAGTACTGAATCACTAGAACATTTTTAAGATATTATTAGAAAAAATTAATAAAAATAATTACATAAAAATTTAATTAATTCTAAAAATTAACACTATGTTTATTTTTAAAAAATAAAAATGATAATTGCATTGAAACATTTATAAAAAATATTTTTCATCACTATAAATAATTAAAAAAAAAAAAAATTCTTAATACAATTATAATTTTTACTAAATTAATTTTTCTAACTTATCTCCTATTAATATCTTAAACGATATTTTACTAAATATCCTAAAAAATTTTATGCCATTTACTCTCTATTAAATAATTAAATAATTAATTTTATTTTATGTTTATAACTAAACTGTAAAAAATCATATACAAAGTCATGAAATCGAATAAAACCTCAAAAACTCTAACCAAAAAGAAAAAAAAAAAAAAAAAATCATTCTTCATAAAAGAACAATACTAATATAAGTTTGAATAAGTTGTTTATTATAAAAATTTTAATAAAATAAAAGAAAAATTATATATATACATATATATATATATGTATATATTTTTGTCTAGATAGTTAATTTAACACTAACAATTATATAATCTTGCAAAACATTTTTGCATCACCTATACAGATTGTTGATACAGACATCATCTGCTAAACCAGCATCCCTATAGCGACTAACAGCCATGACCAGAAGGATGAAGAAGAAGAAGAAGGAACAAAACAAGCAAAGGAAGCAAAACAGGATAAGAAAAAGGAAAGCAGTAGTTACCTATGGGGACAACGATCCTCAAAGCACCTTAAGTCTCCATTACCATCTCTGTACAACACAAGCTGCTTGTCAAATACAGTGAGGCCCAAAGGAGCATCGTCCGGTATATTTTTAGTGAGATACAGAGGGTACCATTCTTGAGTCCAATCATAATTAACAGTTCCGCTACTATTCTTCCCCTTAATCTCTTCTTCAATTGATTCATCCGTACTCTTACCACTCACCTGATCTGCAACCGCCATTAATTTTAATTTTAACCGCGGTTTCGTCCTAGACTGTGGTTGTCGGCGCCTGCGAAGATCCACCGCGATTCTCGACATTCCCGGGGATGGTGAAAATTGGTTGCTTTTGCAGAGGAATGCGTCGGGGAAAGATGGTTGAAGCAAAGCCATGTCTTTGAAGGGATAAGTAAACTGGAGAGGAATTGAAGGCATTTTTTATTTTTATTTTTATTTTTTCTTTATATTGAAAGCTGAAGCTGAAGGGATATCTAACAGAAGTGGTTAACTATCTTGCTGAACTAGAAGACTCTTGCTTTTGTTATTCGTGCATTAATTTTGGCCACCTATTCTGTGTGACACGTAACTGTTGTTCCCATATGAGCCCCAAAAATGGTCAGGAATAAGCAATTGACCTCAGAAACCATGCTTCAGTGAGCTGTAAACGAGCCCACTTGAACCGAATCGGTTCATTGAATATTTGAGTTCGATTCGTTTAATTTTTGAGCACTATTCGAGTAAGTTCGTTTAATAATTCGAACATAAAATTTTGTTCGAGTTCGTTCGATTATTTGTTCGTATATTTCGAAAATTATTCAAGCTTGACTCGTTTAACTTTTTAAAAAAAATTAAAAAATTTAATTATAAATAATAAAAATATCAAAACACACAATACATAAACAGAAAACAAAGTAAAACGAAAACAACAAACAGGTGGCTCAGCCAACCATGGATAAATACAGAGAACAAAATAAAAAGAAAGAAACAGAACGAAGAAAGAAGAACACAAATAGGAGGCTCAGCCTTCCATAAACAAACTATAAACACAAACTAAAGAAACAAAAGAAAGAACAGAAAGAAAAGAAAAGATAGATATATATTAAAACATAAAACTATTTACAAGAGGTAATACATAAGGAAGGTTTGTAGTCTAAACCTGGGAAGGGATAGACAAAGGGAGAGGGAGGATAGAAGACTATCCGAGGTCTATCTAACAAATGAGGGGGTCTGTCTATTTATAGACAGATTTTGGGATTTGCTATAGTAGAAATCACTATTCGAGCTACAGTAAAAGTGCACAGTGAAAGTGCTACAGTAACTGCTACAGTGACTGCTACAGTGATGTGTCGGCCATTTGCTGACTTTTTTGGCAGATTACTATTCCAAACAGTAATCTTCATCTGATGGGTCGTCGTCGGTCG
>JAXGGT010000131.1:10147225-10161923 GCA_035583425.1 Marsdenia floribunda | reverse complement strand
AAGTATTCGCCAGAGTAGCACTTTGTGCCTTGCATGGAGGTTGGACTGCCATAAATATTTCCACTGTAGGTGGTCTGTATTAGTGATATTCCAGTCGTGCCCATGAAGAATCCATTTGTATGCAGAACCAATAGAAAATTTCCCTGTCGAAGAGGGAGCCCAAACCAAAGTATCCTGCTCCGCATCTAAAATGGGAGTATGTAATATTTGACGACTAAGCTGGGATGGAAAAACAGCAGTTACCAAGTCCTTGTTCCAATGTTTACCGTCCTCCGTTTGCAAATCAGAAATGAACATAAGATGGTCAGGGATATCCACCTCTACCGGAATGCGATGGTCCCTTAGATTGTACAGCTAAGGATCTTTTTTTATGGAAACCATTGAGTGCTTACCCAGTTGGTAACACGCACCAGACCTCAATAAGTCGCTACTGCTGCGGATACTATGCCATATTCAGGAGGCGGCTTTATGAGTTGATTCAAGATTCAGCCGTCGCTGGCCTCTCAGGTATTTGGATCTGATTAACTTCGCCCATGGCTTATGTTCATCAGTAAACAAGCGCCAACCTAACTTAGCAGTGAGAGCAGCATTCATGTCCCGCATCTTCTGGAAGCCCATACCTCCAAACAGTTTTGGTTTACAAACGCTATCCCAAGCTTTGAGGAATAGGCGGTGTGATTGAGCTTCATTCTTACCCCAAAAAAAGTCCCTCATCTTCCTATCCATAGTGTTCGTAACCTGCTGAGGGGCGACAAAAAATTGCATAATATATGAAGGAACAACTTGTGCCACTGCTTTGATCAGAGTCGCTCTCCCAGCCATAGATAAACATTTAGATTTCCATCCTGCTAATTTACTTGAGAGTCTATCCAGCACTTCCTAAAAAGCAACCGTTCTAGAATTGAATTTACAGAAGGAAAGTCCAAGATATTTACTAGTATGGTCACATTCCCGCATGTGCAATAATCTACTGAGGCGAATCCTATCTCTTCGTAGAACATTCTTGCTGAAGTGGATAGAACTTTTGCTCCAATTAATGGCTTGTCGTCCATTGACAGTATTGATGAAGACTCTCATGCACAACCCTAGCTTCCATGTCCGTAGCTTTACAGTAAATCACCAGATCATCAGCATACATCAAGTGAGAAATTCTGGGACTCGTTCGTGTAACCTTTATACCACTAATTTTGTCATCCTGAACTGCTTTGTCTAGAATCCGGGAGAGCAAGTCTGAAAATATCGTAAATAATGCAGGGGACATGGGATCACCTTGGCGAATACCCCGCTCAGCAGTAAAATATCCAAAAGGAACCCCATTGAGTAAGACTGAAAATTGAGCTGTAGAAATGCACTCATGTATCAAACCAATAAATTTCTCATCAAAGCCCAAGTTTGTAAGAATAATCCACAGCACACACCATTCTACTCTGTCATAAGCTTTCGCAAGATCGATCTTGATTGCCATTAAACCATTCTTGCTTGTCTTGTGGTTGAGATAGTACATGATCTCATGATTGATGATGATGTTGTCGCCTATACATCTGTTAGGTACAAAAGCGGACTGATTCGGGTGCACAATATCATCCAAAATAGTACGGAGTCGCTGAGCCAGGATCTTGGTAACAATCTTGAATATAACAGTGCACAGTGCAATGGGCCGAAACTGATCTACCCGAGCTGCCCAGTTAATCTTGGGGATGAGGGCTAGAAATATATGATTAAAGGCTTGCTTGATCTTGGAAGTATCAAAGATTTGCTGGATTTCAGTTGCCACTGCCTCCCCCACAATGCTCCAATACTGTTTATAAAATGTGACTGTAAAACCATCAGGACCAGAACTCTTGTGATTACCCATACAAAAGAGAGCGCGTCGTATGTCCTTAGGAGCCGGCCTAGCAGTCAACATTTGGTTTTGCTCCACTGTGATAGTTGGTTGGAAGAAATCCTGCAAAAGAGATGGACAAGAAGGAGATTCACTAGAGAAGAGGTTAGAATAAAAAGTAATAAATTCTGTGCCAATGAGAGTGCGGTCCGTGATCCATAAGTTTTCAGAATTTAAAAGACTCTCTATTCTATTATGCTTTCTATGAATGAGTGTAGTGATATGAAAGTAGTGTGTGTTAAGATCTCCCTCTTCAAGCCATTTGGTTTTGGCCTTGTCCCTCCAGAATATCTCCTCACATCTAGTAAGCTCGTCTAGATCCCGTAGAGCACTTTGTTCCAGGTCAGAGGAAGTAGCATCCATAGGCAAGGTTTGAATAGTGTCAAGGGTTTGGTGAAGTTTCTTGATTTTTTGGTGGATGTTACCAAAGACTTGGGTGTTCCAATGTTTTAGAGCTTGTTTGGTGTTTTTTATGCGGGACAGAAATGATGTAGATTTGCTCCAAGCATCGGAAATGATGAGGCTGGTGTCTGGGTGAGTAATCCACATAGTTTGGAAATAGAAAGGTTTAGGAAGGGAGGTGAGAGGTGGTCTGGTATGCATGAAAAGTGGTCTATGATCAGAATGGATAGCAGGAAGGTGATGGATAGTGGTTTCAGGGAATTTTAGTTTCCACAGGGCGTTTGCAAAACCCCGGTCAAGCCGCTCTTGAATATTAGCTTGCCCAGTGCGTCTGTTGTTCCAAGTGAATGGGTAACCATAGAATCCCAAATCAATCAAGCCAAAGTCATCCACTATGCCTTGCAGGCCCCCAGTGCTTGGACCCCCAACATCCCAGCCACCAAGCTTATCACAAGCATTCAAGAAAATATTGAAATCCCCAACAAGAATCCACGGTCCTTTAAAAGCCTCCCCAATAATTTTTAGACAATCAAAGAACTGTAGTCTAGAAGATGGTACAGGTGGTCCGTAAATAACAGTAAGTTTCCAAGAAGAAGTATCATGCTCATCAAACACAAGACAGTTAATACAGTTATCATTGGCAGTCACCACTTTCAAATTAATTGCATTGTTCCACATCAAAACAAGGCCTCCAGAAGTGCCACATGAAGGTACAAATTCAAATTCAACAAAACAAACAGATTTCACTAGTTTTATGATTTTCTCACGGTCTGAAATTTTTACTTCTGCTAAAAACATAAATTGTGGTCTATGGGATCTTACAAGATCTCTTAAATAACAAACTATTGAGGCTTAACCAGCTCCCCGACAGTTCCAAGCGATGCCAATCATTGGGGAACTTGGGGCGGATTGTGGCTCGCCTCCTCAGCCATAGCAGTAGATGGTTCAACCTGTATCTCTTCAATTCTGATGTGGTCTCGAAGAGGAGGCCTTACCTGTCGCGCTAGCCTCTTGACATGGACGAACCTCCGGTGGATGATAGAGATATGTGCCTCTGTAATTTCTTCAGCTTGTGGCACTGTCTGCGGTTCATCTGGCAATATGGGTATCTCAGGCGGACGAAGCTGAAGTTGAGAGAAAGCTTCACCCACATCATCTGTAAAAAGAATTTTAGATTTTTTGGTATGGAAGGTGGCTGTTTCAAGTGGCCTCTTACGGGTTTGGTTAGCTGGGCCAATAGAAGGAGTGTTGGGCTGGGGAAGTAAAATGGGTAAGGAATTAGTTTGGGTTGTTGCCGAGCTCGGGGGGTTGCGGGTGGCGAGGAAGTGATGGTGTGCCAGAGAGAAAGTGGGGGTGTGGTTGGGTTGGAGAGGTATAAGATGGAAAGGTGGGCCTGGGGAGATGAGAGAAAGTGGGTGGGCCGTGGGTATTGTAGGTAGTAGTGGGGCTTTTCGAGTGGGCCGCAGCTGTAGTAGGCAAGCTTTGGGGTGAGCTGGTGGAGTATTCAAAATGGGAGGGAGTATTGGGCGGGTAATATTTGTGGAGTCAAGAAGTTCAGTGAATGCTGTCCTTGTCTGCTGCGGTGCCGTACTGGTAGTCTGTGGTTGATCAGAGGCCTGTAGTTGAGTGTCAGAGAAGTTACCTGCAAAGTGTGACTTCTGGGTTTTATCCTCTACCGAAAAATTGGTTACCGGTGGCACATTTTCCTGCTGAATTTCTCTGGGCATCTTGGTACCTCCCTTAGCTTTTGCCCGCATCCAATCGTCGTATCCTATCTCCCCCTGGTCGCCAGTGGTAACTGCTTGTTGAGAAATAGGGCAAGCAGCCTGAGTATGGTCGATACGACCACAGGTATAACAAAAATCAGATAGCCTCTCATACTTAAAGGGGAACCATAATGTTGTACCGTCTTCACGAAGAATGGAGAAACCAACTTTGAGACTCTTGGTAATGTTTACTGCGACTCGTACCTGGAGAAATTTCCTTGCAGAGAGGAGCGTTGAGTCCGAGTCAGTGTAAAGGACCTTGCCAGCAAAGTTACCAAGTTTTTGAGCATTCTCAAGATTCATACGGTTGAGTGGTAGATTATGGAATTGTATCCAAAACGCTGCTGTAGAAAAATCAATATCTTTCAAAGTAAGTTCCGGGGGCCATATTTTCAAATTGAGCATGGCACCTTTGACCGTCCATGGCCCGGTATCCATGATGGAGTCTCTCTCAGGAACATTCCGAAAAGTACATGCAACTAAATTGGGGTCCAAAGGCTTAATTTGAACCTTGTGACCCGTGTTCCAGGAGGAAGTGAGGACTGCATTAATTGCCCGGTGGTTGATGGTCTTGTGTGATATAATTTTGCCAACCACAGTAAGCTCATTAAATACCTCTAACTTCTTGTCAGTAACTGTGAGATCAAGGATGGAGTGATCTGGTGGTGGTGGGTTGATATCCTCAGACATAGTTTGGTCAAGAGAAAACGTGTGGGGGCGATGGAAAGAAAGGGAACAGAGAGAGAAAGAGAGAAGGAGAACAAGATAGAAGGGGAGACCACAACTCCGATCTGGAAGCTGTGCTCGGCGGAGACCTAGACAAGCTGGTGGAGGTCAACTCTAGAGAGAAGAGGGAGAGTTTTACTCTAGAGAGAGAAAACGGTGTCGTAAATTGTTAAGGCAGTGAAAGGTCAATTTTACCCTTAACTAAATTTGATCAACCGGAGACTTGCCAAAATTATTGGTCAGAAGGATCAAACTAGTGGCCTGTAAAAATTATAAAGACCTACTAGGCAGAAAAAAAAAAAAAAAAAAAAACGATAAAGATTTAATTGGCAAAAAGTCACTATTTTAAGGACTAGATGGACGAATTAATTTTCCAAAAATAAAATATAAAAAAGTAATATAGTTGACCGTTCAACTGTGTGAAAATCATCACTTATCAAAAAAAAAAAAAAAAAACAAACCTGTGTGAAAAATCAAAGTTTGCATTAAAAGTAAATAATTATATACCTAATTATCTCTTAATATGTTCACATTTTGATCAATTTTTGTAATTTTTTAATTAAACAATTTCTGTAATTTTTTAATTAAACAAATTTTACAGTATTCAATAGCTATTTGGAGTGTCCACTGATACAGAACTAGAAATAACCAATTTATTAAAATAAAGCTGCAAACTTTACATTACTTTGCTTCGTAGAAAATGTGCAACTTTCTGCTATTAAGTATACTTTGTTTATCAAGAAAGTGTAACTCAGTTGATAGTAGTTTTATTTATGATTCGAGAGGTCATGAGTTCGAAACATGACAGAAGTAAAAATGCCTCAAATTTCAAAAAAAAAAAAAAAAAAGTATACTTTGCTTGTCAGATACCTTTGGTTTATATAGTTGTCGAAGAAAGAAATTCTCTGAAAGCGCAATGGAAAATTTCTCCGTTTAATTTTTTAACTAATTATATTTTTCTAAAGTTGGTCATAAAATTTTAGTTTCGTACAAATTGATCCTTTATCTATTTTTTATTCTTCAAATTGATCCTTCTAATCAAAATTAGCCAAGACCAGATCACTTACCAGCATGCCCCATTAAATTAAAAGGATAATTTGGTCATTTTATGTCAAGAAAAAAAAAATGGAATAGATATAATTTTTTGACTAAAATACCCACCTCTTTCAAGAAAGGGGCAACGAATGGGAATGAATTTAACATATCCATTCCACCTTTTTTTTCTTAACATAAAATGACAAAAATACAATTGTAATTTAATGGGTTTGTCGATAAAGTGATCAGATTTTGGCCAATTTTAATGAGAATGACCAATTTAAGAAATCAAAAATAGATAAATGATCAATTTGTATTAAAATAAAGTTTTAGGACCAACTCGAGAAAATATAAATAGTTAAGGGACTAAACCAGAGAATTTTCTAAAGCACAATTGTGGCCATAGTTTTGATCCACCACAAAAATAACAACCATACATAGTAAATTGTTAACAACCATAACCCGTTGGTCTAAGTAGTAAGAGTTTAGTTCTCTTAAACAAGATTTTAAGTTTAAACCTTATAAATAAATAAATAAATAAAAAGAGTATTAGGAAGAGTTTTTTTTCTCGAAAAAGGATCTGACATAACTCAATTCTAAATCAGTCAAGACACATAATAGTTATTAAATATCGGAAGGTTATATATATAGAGAGAGAATAAATTGTTGTTATATTCATTTGTCAAGGCTAAAATTGTCCTTATACTATTAGTTTTTAGATAATTTAGTCTCTTCATTTTTATTTTAATTTATTTAATCCCCGTTTTATTTTTTTTTTTTTTTTTGTTCTGGCCTATTTAGTGTTTTTGTCAACATCTGTTTAATTTTATGTCAAAAATTATTAGTCGATAACGCACTAAATTGAACACAATCCTATAACTCTATTCTTGAATGTTCTCAATTATTGACAACCTATTCAGTGTACCAAAATTGTTGTTATATTAAACTATCAAAATATTTGTTAAAATCGTCCTTATATTATTAGTTTTTAGACAATTAAGTCCCTTAATTTTTACTTTAATCTATTCTTCTTCTATTTTTTTGGTTTGGCCCATTTAGTGTATTTGTCAACAACTATTTAACTTTTTATTAAAAATTATTACCAAAAGGTCTAAATAAATTTTTTTTTTTAGTAAGTGGAATTTCATTAATAAAGTTAAACTATTACACAAATGAATGATTTAAAATCATTCACGGTAATAAGGCAAAACACCAACCTAAGAAACTTAGGTGGACAGATAAAACTCAACTTAATAAACTTAGGTAAGTAGCAGCGAGACAATACAGACACAACAAGACAACAAAACAACAACAGTGTTAACAGAACAAGCAAACAACAACAAACAGCAAAAGATACAGAAATAAAAGACATCATATCTAAACCTTCAAGACTCCAGCCATCAACTGCGAATTCCAGCTGCAAATTAGGCTCGGGTTCGTCCTCTTCCATTAGCGACTGACTAATTAGTCCTGGACATGGCAGAAAAATCAAAGAAAGTCTAGAAAAAAGACAGAACTCGAACAAGGGCCCAGATTTAACCGAGGTTTAACATATTTTTCTTCAAAAAAAAGAAAAGAGTTCTGAAAAATCAGAACAAAGATGTGCAAAGAAGACACAAAAGATGGCAGAAGTTCAAAAAGAGTAGATAAAATGAAGAACATAGCAAAAAAACTACCAACCAGAGCTGGAGGTCCTCCCTTGGCCGGGAGAAAGAAGAGGAAGAAAGTTGGGGGCAGCGGCTTGCAAGGAGAGTAGAGAGAAGGAGGAGAGAAATTAGGGTGTAACTACCAATTGCTCCTAAAAGGTCTAAATAAATTAAATAAAAATAAAATAGAAACTAAGTAAATGAAAATAAAAATTAAAGAATTAAGTTGTTTTTTAAAATTAATAATAGGAGGACTATTTCAGCCAAATTTCCAATGTGAACATTATTGTTTAAACTAAAAGGGCTCTGTAGTGTACAACTTGGTAGGCCATAAGGCCTTGTCGAAAGGTAATGGGAGGCCTCATTCAATTGGGTTTTAACTTCTCCTTTCCCTTTGACAAAATCCAAATAGCCCTAATAAATTATCACCCAGTTCAAATAAATAAAAATAAAAACGAGTCAAACACAGGTTTTTTTTTTTTTTTTTAAGTCACAAGTACAACTTATATATAAAAATTGAAAAGAAGAAAAATTATAAAAGTTTCGATGTGGGATCTTCTTTATCTAAATGCTAAAACACTTTTTATACATAATGGGCTTCTTGAGTAATGCAAATTAAAATTGGGCTAGTTTATTACTATAAATGCTTCTTAAAAGATTTATTAACAAGTAAAAGGTAAATTTATTATCATAAATAATTTTGTTTTAAAACTATCATTGAATAAAAAGTTTTATTTTATTAAAAAAATAAATAAATAAAGAGTTTTAGGTTCCTGCTTAATAAAAATTTAAATATCTCATAGACGAGTAATGCAGGAAGCCAGTTCAGATCAAATTTGTCTATTATTTTCAATGATTATGTAAGTAAAGATTCAAATAATTAATTTCATAATAAATAATTATTTAAATTTATAAGTATTTTTATCAATAGTTTTTGAACATTGGACATCATGTGCTTTAGAACATAATACCAAGGTCATCATGAGTAAAATTTAATAGTGAACTTTGTCTAGCCATCTCAAAATGATATGATGCATTTTGATAATGGTAATTCCTTCTTGGTATATATATACACATAATAGTGATATAAATAAGGTAAATTTTTGTCTAAGAGAGAAAAAAATAAATAAACAAATAAAATTGGAGAAAATCTCACAATCCTACATTAGAAATACAATCTTATTCTTTAAAGTAAAAGCTCTCATAAAAATGGATCCATATTTTCTCATTAATGGTAAGTAATATTCCCTTTACTTTAGGATTTATTTTAAATACAAATTCTAACTTAAATATGGAGATTTTTTTTTAGGACCCATCACTTTTCATCGACTTTATAGCACTTTTACCGTTGAGTAACGACCAGTATCAGAGCGATTAACTAATTTGAATTAAAGGGACGTTGGGTTTTAAGGGAGTGAATATGATACTTTGATCTCACATTGTAAGTAGGTTTATTTTTTGGTGCAATGGAGATGATTCCAAATAATTAATTGTATGTATTGTTAGACTCATAAATGCCATAATGATGTGGAGCCTAACCTGGATCTTTTCGAGGTAGCTCCTCCAATACTTAAGTCAAAATAGATCAAAAGCTCAATAAAGCACTTAAAGCTCAATAAAAGGTTAAAAGTCCATTTACCTGGTCAAAGATATCTTTAATATATTTATAGAATTAAGGAGGAGCAATAATTGTATAAAATCCCGATATGGAATTATGTGTCCTTATCATTATAGGAAAAGGATTTAGGGAGTTAATAAAATAAGATAAAATAAAGTAATGAATATTACCATAATTCCCTTCAAAAATCAAATAAGATAATAAATATTATCACAATACCCTTCAAAAATCAAATAAGTTAATGCATATTACCATGATACTCTTCAAGAATCAAATAAGGTAATAAATATTACTACATACAAACTCATATATTTTTTTCTTAGAGATGATATCAAATAAGATCTAGCACATAAACATTATCATTAATGTATGCATAATAATAATAACCATATTTTTTTCTCTGAAATTTAATTGTAGGTGCTAACTAAACACTTCTCTGTTTAAAAGGTGTATCTTAGTTGGTAGCAGTCTCATTTATAATGTGAGAGATTATGATTTCATGATATATAAGAAAAAAAAAATCAAAATTTTCAAAAAAATAAATAAATAAATAAAAATAAATAAAACAACCCTCTCTTTGCACCCAAAATATCATAACTTGATTATCAATTTGAAACACCACGCATCACCCATGTTTTTAAGGAAATAATAGAAAACTTATAATATTTATAAATGAATAGTTTGTGGATTTAGTACCAAACAAATTTATTTTTGGTAAATTTAGTCCTAAATTTTTTTTTTTTTTTTTTTTTTTAAGGTCCCAAACTATTTTATGATTGGACAATAAAGTCCTTTTTGAATCAAGATTGATTCTGTTAGGAAAATTTGTAGATTTGGTCCCCAATCTTTCGATTATTGGTGAATTTGGTCCCTAATGTTTATGACTTTGGTATGATTGATTTTTTTTTTTGAGTAGGTCCCCAATATATAATAAGTTGGTGCATTTGGTCATTTTCTTTACAAAATCTTTATTTGAACGAAGTTATAAACATTAGGGATCAAACTCACCAATAAAAAATAAGGGTAATTAAGTAAATTTATATTAATGATTTATATAAAAAAAAAAAAGTAAATTCATATTAACAACTTTATGAATAACGAACCCAGGTAGCAGAAATCATATTTTTCATGTTAATTTAAGTGGGGTCATTAATGTGAATTTACATTTTTTTTTTTTGATAAGTCATCAATGTGAATTTACGTAATTACCTTTTTTTAATATTATGGAAAATTAGTGAATTTGGTCCCTAATGTTTATGGCTCTAGTGTAGTTGGTCTCTTTTCTTTATTTTTTACGTAGTAGATTCCCAATGTGTAATAAGTTTGTGCATTTGGTCATTTTCTTCACAAAGTCTTTGTTTGGGCAAGTCAAATTTTGTGAAAAAATGACTAAATGCACCAACTTATTATACATTGGGGACCTACTAAATAAAAAATAAAGAAAGGGACCAACCACACCAAAGCCATAAATATTAGGGACCAAATTCATCAATGATCGAAAGATTGAGGACCAAATCTACAAATTTTCCTAACAGAATCCATCAAAAAGGACTTTAGTGTCCAAATATAAAATAGTTTGGAACCTTAAAAGTTAAAAAAAAAAAAAAAAAAAAAAGAACTTTTGGGACTAAGGTTGCCAAATATAAATTTGTTTGGGACTAAATCCATAAATTATTCTTTATAAATTGACAATTTTTGTATTATATATGTGTGATGTTAAACAAGTTAGTAAGGGTGTATTTGGATTGGAGTTTTTTTTTTCCAGTTTTTGACTCAAACTAAAAAAAAATGAGGTGTACTTGTTTGGACACCACTGACATGATACTATTCATGTTTGCCCACTTGGCAAAACAATTAATAAAAGAATCATTACACTTAATAAAAAATATAAATATATATCAATTCAATAAAAATATCATCATTACACTAATAAAATATATTATTTTTGTCTTTCACTTACTAGACAACTTCTTAATTTGTCCCCACCTTACTCCTCGTTTTTTGCAATCCACTCAACTCTTTTTTAAAATAAACTGAGCAAACTCAAAAAAAATTCTAATCCAAATACACCCTAAAATTTTTATATTATCAAATATAGTCTATTGAAAATACTTGTACAGTACGTAAAAATTAAAGTACTGTAATTGAATTGAATGGATCTAAATATAAAATATTTAAATTTAATTTGATTAATTTTTAAATATTGACAAATTCAATTTAATTAAACATGGGAAAAATATTTGAATTAGTTTGATTAATTTTCGAATATCATTCGAGTAAGATCGGTCAATATTTTGAATGTAAAATTTTCAAGTTGGATTATTTATTTGAATAATTCAAAAAATTGTTAGTAGACATGAATGTTATACAATATTATGACTCCGTAAACACAACACAACGTAAGAGCAAAGTAACTTTGCGAGTATAAGGTTGTTTTTGGACTGGACATTTTTTTTTTTTTTTAATTTCACTCAAATTGAAAAAATAAAAAATAAAAAATAAATTGTATTTGTTTAGACACCACTTGACATATTACTGTTTATGTCTATCCAAGTAGCAAAAAAATAAATAAATAATTCACTAACTTACTATAAATATTCAATATATACACATAAATACATATATATATATATATATATATATATATATAACTTAAATAACAACATCATCATTCCACTAATAAAATAAATTATTTTTGTCTTCCACTTATTAAATAACTTCTTAATTTATCTCAACCTTACTTCTCTTTTTTTCACAAATTATTCAATTCTTTTTGAAAAAAAATGAGCAATCGTTAAAAAAAAAAAATGTTGAATCCAAAAACACCATAACTTGAGTGGAAACAGCATTAGTCAATGTGGTAGAGTTGGATGCTCGAATGGTCTAACCAACCAAAAAGGGACGAACAGAGTGATTTCTTCCTTGTCTTGAAGGCGGTACAGAAGAGCCCTTTCGTTTTCTTCTTCCTTCTGCCCTACCGTCCCTTCATTCAATTCTTTAAAGTACTATTTAGCATTTCCACTGCAAGCTTTTGAGCTTGAACTACCGTTCACTAAATTGCTTCAGATACAGTATCTTTAGCTTTGGGTTGTTTAGAATTTTCACTGCTATTTTTTACTTTTCTTTTTTTTTTTTTCCCCCTTCAATAAATTAATTATTCTTCATATTTTTTCCTGGATTGTTTGTGATACTCGCTGCTAATCTGGGGTTCCTGAAGTAAATCGGAGAAAGATTCATTCTTTATATTCAATTTTTGAAGTCTTGATTATTACTATGTCTTCCAGAAATAACTGGCATACAACCCCAAAACCATGCATGCATCTTGCAGATTACAAGCTTAATCATGGGGCTAGTGGGTATAATTTTATCAGAGAGTATGTCACAGCCAACCCATATGGTAGATTGATGATTGACAAGTCTAAAATAGGGATGCCCAGATGCAGTTGTTACCATGGCTATCAAGGTAGACTGCGCATGTGTTTGATCTGTTCATCAGTGTCTTGTTTTTTGGCGCCCAAGTCAAACCATGGCCTTTTGCATAGTCAATCCTCCTGTGGTCATGTGATCGCTGTGGACATGGAAAGAGCTGAACTTTATTGCTATGTTTGTAGTGATCAGGTGTACGATCCTGATTTCGATAAGGCCATCGCATGGAAACACATGAAGGGATTAACTGGGACTGAAAATGGGGAATTGAGGATGAGCAAGAGGAAAAGATTGAATTTTGGGTCGGATTTGGACTTAAATCATTCAAAAGGATTGGTTCCTTTTAGAGATCAGAAGTCTAAATCACATCTTCCTTTGGGTTTGAGAGGTTTGAACAATTTGGGGAATACTTGCTTTATGAATTCAGTGTTACAAGCATTACTTCACGCGCCACCACTGAGGAATTACTTTCTTAGTAACAGGCATAACCGTGAAATGTGCCGAAAAAGGTCAGCAGATAGATTGTGTTTGCCTTGTGACATGGATGCAATGTTCTCTGCCATTTTTTCAGGTGACCAGACACCATACAGTCCAGCTCAGTTTCTTTACAGGTTTGTGAATGTTATCCAGTTTATGGACATCCTTTATCAAAATTAATTTTTTTTTAATGCTAGAATCTTGGATTGTATGAAATTGAAAGAGTCTGATGCGATTAGTTTCCTTGAGAAATAACTGCCTGTATTCTTTGAACTTCTTAGTATCTTGTAGTTCTTGGTTTGCTTATTCATGCATAGATCTTCTTCACTGGATTGATACTTATGAAATGTGACTGGACTTTGATTCAATAATGTTCCTTGTTCCTCCATGAATTGATTTAAGCATTTGCTGAACATCAAGAAGACTTCTTGGTATTCGTTTGATGCGAAGGTGTATCATGTTTGAAATCCAATGAAATAGCACCTAAACGACTGATCCATTGTTAATTGACAGCTTCCATGATTCCATCAGCGTCTTTTTTTTTTTATCATTTTTAACCCTTCCTCTAGGGGATGTAGTAGGATTGTTGCTCTATTAGCTCACTGATTTCCAAAATTGTCTTTGTTTTCTACAGTTGGTGGCAGTATTCTGAAAATCTTGCAACCTATGAGCAGCAGGATGCTCATGAATTCTTCATTTCAATATTGGATCGCATCCATGAGAAAGAGAGTAAACTCGATCATGTTATCAGAGGTAACCAAAACCTAGATTTTAGTTTTCCATCCCTATAAATGTGGGAGCTATTATTCATATTTGCAAGGTCATGGATGGTTTTATTAGTTTACATGCGTAGGGCCTATATAGGATTAGGTAACCTTGATTCCCATAATGTCTACAAAAAATTAAGACTAGTGTAATTGGCTCTGAGGATAACTTGACCTGGGTTCATGTTCAACCTATTAATCATCTTGTAAAGTTCTAAAACTTTAGAGATTAAAGAATTTGTTCCTTGCTCTTTCTCCAGCATACTGGTGAGACTAATCCTTATTTTGCACAGATAATGGAGATTGTCAGTGTGTTGCTCATAGATGTTTCTATGGGGTATTGAGATCGGATGTGACCTGTACATCTTGTGGATATGTTTCTTCAACTTATGATCCCTGTATTGATTTATCACTTGATTTGGGTCCAAGCACTTCCTATGCTATGGATGGAAGTAAACCAAGCAAGTCCAATGAGACCAGTGGCAGTTCCACTCTCCTCGGTTGCTTAGACCTCTTTACAGAACCCGAGAAGCTAGGTCCAGACCAGAAATTGTATTGTGAAAACTGTCAAGAAAAACAGGATGCGTTGAAGCAAATGTCCATAAAAAAGCTCCCTTTGGTATTATGTCTGCATATCAAAAGATTTGAACATTCAGTAATTAAAAGATTGTCCAGAAAAATTGACCGCCATTTGCAGTTTCCTTTCTCCTTAGACATGAAACCTTATTTGTCATCATCGATTCTCAAAAAAAGATTTGGGAACAGAATGTTTTCTTTTGAGGGTGATGAATCAGATGTTACCTCAGAATATGAAGTTTTTGCGGTTGTCACTCATTCAGGGATGTTAGAATCTGGGCATTATGTTACTTACTTGCGTTTGAGAAACAGGTGGTTCAAATGTGACGATGCCTGGATTACAGAAGTTGATGAAGAAGTAGTTAGAGCATCACAGTGCT
>JAXGGT010000131.1:10126323-10142811 GCA_035583425.1 Marsdenia floribunda | reverse complement strand
TATACATACATATATATATATACACCCATAACTCCCCATTATTTTATACATAAATATGGGGTTATATAAACTAATTACAAGGGGGTTTTAGAAACTCAAAAGACATGGGAGTTGAGATAAGTTCAATGGACATTCATTCAAATAATTGTGGAATTTATAACAACTTTCTTTCTTTCTTTTTTTTTTTTTATTAATTGTGCCTATGATTTATCATTCATGATTCATTGTGTAATGTCAATAAGGTGTAATTCAGTTTATATCAGTTTCACTTATAATTCAAGAAGTTAGGAGTTCGAGACACATTAAATTCAAAAGTGCCTCAAATTTTTCAAAAAAAAAAGTAATATATTTTTTTCTTACTGAAACTCCTTTTAAAACGCATATATTTGTTATACTTTTAATCAATTAGAAAATAAACAAAATGGTTCATTTTATATAGTCTTGTTCATTTAAGGCTATTTATAGGAGATGTTGTTTTTCAAATTGTTTTTATTACTCTTTCATCTCAATCGTGTTTATTGAATTATTAAAAAATTGTTTAGATCATTTAACATGTATAATGATAATTTTACCTCTCTTTTTTAACAAAATTATTTAAAATTATAGTTTTTTTTTTAGTTAAAAAATAGACTTTATTATTAATTTGTTTGGAACTTAAAAAATTAAAAAATATATATTTTAAGACTTATTTCACAAAAATAAAATTTGTTAAAGATTAAGCTTGTCAATTTTTCTCCATATTGCTATATAAATATGAGATAAATTGTCAAATTTAGCTACCAAATTATGTAAGAGTGGTATAATAAGTTTTTATTTATTTATAATTAATTTTTAGGTCCTTAAATTATTTGTAATTTATAAAATAGGTCTTTTTAATTGAATTTTGACCAAATTTAGAAAAGTTAAGGTTAGTCAGTCAAACTTATAGAGGTAAATTTGGAATTTTGAGTGGAAAAGTAGTCAAATATCAATTTTTATTATTAAATTAGTATTGACAATGCAATTTGTATTTTATTTAAAGTTTTTTCATTTAAAAATAAAAATTAAACATATTTTAAAAAAATAAAATAAAATATAATGACATAACTCAATTAATAACAATCTTATTTATAATTATAAATTTCAGAATAAAAGTTAAAAATCCTTAAAATTTAAAAAATAAATAAATAAACAAAATGAAAGTGAAAAAGCTTAGAAGCCCGGACCAGACCACCTCAATTTTTTCGGATTGATTAAAGAGGGAAAATTCTTCGGTTTAATCCCTTAATTATTTACGTTTCTTAGAATTTGTCCTATAACTTTAATTTTATTTAAATTAATCTTTTATCTATTTTCTATTTCCCAAATTGGTCCTCCCAACTGTAATTGACCAATGTTTGATTATTTTATTGATATATTCATTAAATTAAAAGGGTATTTTAGTCATTTTATATTAGAAAAAAAGAAAAAAAATAAAATAGATATAATATTTTAGACAAAATATTCATTTTTTTCAAGAAAAGAGAAAGAGATATGAATAAATTTAATATATCTATTCTATTTTTTTATTTTTTCTAACATGAAATAATCAAAATACCCTTTTAATTTAATGGATATGCCAATAAAATAATCAAATTTTGATCAATTTTGGTTGGGAGGACCAATTTGGGAAATAAAAAATAGATAAATAATCAATTTGAATAAAATTAAAGTTATAAGACCAATTTAAAAAAATATAAATAATTAAGGGACTAAATCAGATAATTTTTCGATTAACTAGAGATTGGACAAATTATTTTTATTTTTATATTTTAAAATTGAGTGCTGACCTGGACCAACCCGTTTAGGCGAGACCAGAAGGGATTCGCCCGGTCGGGATCGTGAACCAGCTGGTCGGTTTTTGCCATCACTGGAGACATGGGGTTCTGCAGTAAACAGTAGGCGAAAGAGACATCTCCACAACCTTGGAAATTTCTCCCTTCACCTGTCCGTGCTCCACTGGCTGAGTTTTTGTTGTAGTTTTTTTTTTACCCTTAAGAAGGCCAAGGGATGGAAGAGAGAGAAAATTTCCTCTCATAGCATTTGGACAGTCCTGACAACTTGGAATACCTATATATATATACTGTATATATAAGTTCTCTTTTGGTCAACAAATGTGCAAACAAACGTCACAGAAAGTCATCAAATCAAACGAGATTCAAAGTTTCAAACACTTGCTATCGAGCTTATCTTGTTAAACCGCAGCAGAAGATGAACTCGTTGAAGATTCTTGAGAAATAATCTCAAGCTAGTTTAGCCAACAATGCAAAAACCCAGTTGAAGAAATTGCGTTTCTTTCATGAAAATTTAAGACAACCCCACATGGACAAGATCCCCATTTTTTGGAGAAGTTGACTTTCCAAGAATGCTATTTGGAAGAAAGCTGCAGTCTTGAATCAGTTAAAACTTTATTCTCTGCTAAAGCTTTTTTAAGCAATGGGAGAGGAAGAGGAACTTCCAGTCAGTGCTGGTGAAGTGCAGGGAAAAGAGAATAAAAATGGGATCTGTAGTAGCTGCTTATGTCAGCCTGTTCTTTGGCTGGGAATGCTTGCTAATCAAATGCACTGGAGCTTTGTGTTTGCGGTGGTGGTTGTGTACGGAATAAGCCAAGGACTTGGTGGAGCTCTTGGCCGTCTAGCCATAGAATACTACATGAAAGATGTGCAGAAGGTGCAGCCTTCTGAATCTCAGGTCTACTCTGGAATAGTGAATATTCCTTGGATTGTAAAACCTCTTTGGGGTCTGCTTACGGATGTTGTTCCCATTTTGGGATATCGTCGAAAGCCCTATTTCATTTTCGCGGGTAACCAAGTATTACAACATAAATTATCCTACTTTTCTTGCAAAATTTAAATTTTCAAAAATTAATTGTTTCTTTCTTTTACTTTTGCTCTTTTTTTTTTCTTTCATTTTTTTTGCATTATCTGTTAATCTTGTCCTAAATGTTGAAATGAATACTTATTTGTTGCCATTTTGATTATGATTCTTTTTATTTGAATGATGAATCATGGTTCTTGATCACCCTTTGCTGAATGCTTGAGTAATGGCCCTTGACTACATATTCATTTGGGGGAAAGAGTTCCAATAGCTTGAATGTTACAATGAAGTGATCTTTTCTATGTATAGAGATATGGATCTGATTTTGAGAGATGTATTGTTAGCATGCATCTGATAGATCAGGGTTTGAAGAAACTTCGGTAGTCAATTGTGTCTTAAATTTTACTATATAAACTAGAAACATAAAGGAAGGCTACATAACATGAGAGAGCCACCAGATTCAAAGAGTAGACTTAGTTCAGATTCTCCTTCTAGACAGGGTTCGTGAAGGCAGGGACTAACATATCTCCATGTCCATTACCTGATTACCTGCATGTTTAATTGAATGTGGCTAGTATACTCAGGTTTCTTAATTTATGTGCTTTCTTTTCACTTCAAGCACACTCTCAAAGCATTATCAACTTCTTTGGTAATAAGGGAATGAGGCACAGAAGCAACATAAAAGCAGAAATTATGTTCCTGTGTTGGTTACTTTAGGATAGTGTCAAACCACTCTTATTTTTCAAAATCCTAATCGATATAAAATTTTAACATAGCGCCAACTTCCCCATATCTATGCACCCCCTTCCAGTCCAAAACGTGGTTTCCCTCATGTGAATCATAGATGGAGAGTTGAGAGCACCACTACCTGTTAATCTATAGATTCGATATCCAAAAATCATCCATGACCTATCCTGAGCAATGCAAGTTCTCATCAAGTCAAGAAACTTTAGTCTATCAAAATAAATGTTGAACTTTCACATGCTTTTGCTGTGTAATAAGTATTAATTCAGTCAAAGGATTGCCAGTGGTAGAGTGAGGTGTTCTTATTGTACTTCTGCAAATGCTCTTTCCGTCAGTGAGACAAGATTCCGTACATTCTGGAATAGCTAGTATATGGCTGGAATATGTACTTCTAGCAGATCAACTAATCTTGCTCTTTTAAGAAACAAATTTAAAGAGATTAAAAAAAAGGATTTTGAGAATAGAAACAACTATTTAGAAAATTTGATATACTTATTTTCAAACTTTTTTTTTTTTTTTTTAACGCATGAAAAATTTGCCAAATTTTAGTGTCTAAAGTTTTAGTGCAGCCAATAATACCCTTATTACATTTCTTAAAACAAAGCACTACATAACTTAGTTATCATCTTTATCTCTTCCGTTTATCACTTTGATTAATGAGCTTCGAGAAATCAACTATGATAAGAGGCAAAGTTACATTGGTTACCCAAATTTCAATAAGAAGAGTAGAGTAGGATCTTTAAAAATTAATTCATTAGGGTGCTAAATTTTACAGTTTGATTGAAGGAGAAATTTAATGTGGAAACCTGTTCTTAAAGAAAAGGACAGAGTTGTCCAAGAAATATTATATGTTTATTTGACTTAGGGTATGCTTTGTTTAGAGTTCTTGTGAAATTCATGTAGGACTGTATCCTTAACATTTTGAATTGGAATGTCCAATCCTGCTTGATTGTCCATAGCCCAAGTAGCTAAAAGTATAAGTGCTACATTTGCATGTGATCTGTGATGTAAAATTAAACTAAGTTGACATCAGAATCTTTAATTTTCATTACAAGTTTACAAAGTCTACTTTATCAATCCTACAGGAGGAATTAACTGTTACATGAGATTAAACAATTCTATTATTAGATGTTCCATGAAGGAATTATTAGAAGATGGTACCATATGAAATATTGAACTTCAATAGATGGTTGTCTGAAGCAGTCACTCAAAAAGATTGTGCCTTTGTTGTTTATTTATTTAATTTGTTTTCAGGTTCTATTGGAATCATCTCCATGCTCTTCTTATCATTGCACAAGAATCTGCACATTCTGTTTGCTCTGCTCTTCTTGACAGCCGGAAGTGCTGGAGTTGCAATAGCAGATGTGACTGTTGACGCATGTGTTGCACAGAATAGTGGTATCCATCCTTCCCTTGCAGCTGATATGCAAAGTTTATGTGCTTTGAGCTCATCGATTGGGTCATTAGTGGGATTCCCTTTAAGTGGAATCTTGGTCCATTT
Source organism: Marsdenia floribunda (assembly GCA_035583425.1). NCBI lineage: Eukaryota > Viridiplantae > Streptophyta > Magnoliopsida > Gentianales > Apocynaceae > Marsdenia > Marsdenia floribunda. The sequence goes on along the minus strand of JAXGGT010000131.1, from coordinate 10,137,731 downwards.
AATTGGCCCTATGGTAAGCTTGAAATAATTTTGAAAACTCAGCCTCTCCTTCATATTTCCAACTCATATTAATTCTGTAATTCACTTTCTGCTGAATGAAAAGGGGGTCTTTGGCTTGTCGGCAATACCAGCCATGCTTGTAGTGTTAGCTGGGGCCCTGTTCAAGGAAAATCAGACAGTACCAAGCATTACTTATCATCGGGTATTCACAAACTCCCTTTAGAGAATATTCTTTTGCTTAGACTCAGGCTCTGATTATATTCCATCAACAGGTAAACCAGAACTTTTCTGATGCAGCTAAAGCAATGTGGAATACACTTACATTACCAAATGTGTGGCGGCCATGTTTATACATGTACTTGTCCCTTGCACTGAGTCTGGATATATATGAAGGGATGTTCTACTGGGTAACGGATTCTAAGACTGGACCAAGTTTTTCTAAGGTAATATCCAATCCTAGTTCTTTTTCTCTAAGGTAATATGTATCAGCAACATGATCAGGCTGGAACCTTTTTCTGCTTACCTAGTTTCTCAAAATGAGCATCCATCAGGTAAGCATGATATTTAAGTACTCGTTTGGATCAATAATGATTCATGAAAAGGTGTGGGATGCATCGTATTTTTTTGGTTTATTTAAAAATAGAGAATGGTACTTTGGCAGTGATAAGTAACCTTTGTATAGGCTTGAATATAGCTGCCTCTGCCTTCTGCTTTTAAGATGCAAGGAACCTTGTATCCACAATACTGGTTCTCTTTTGCAGTTTTTGAGTTCCATTAGTATTTGATCAATATCTTGAACTAAGGCATCTTTCTGATTCCAATTTGTGCATATCTTGTAGTACCCTTGGTGCAAATATTCCACTCGGGATCTCTTGTTACAATTCCTATTACACTAATAAAATCACCTATTTTTTAACGCCATTAATCTCTGCTAATATTATCTTTAATAAACTAAAAATTTGTTTGGTGCAAGTCGTTCTTCTTTCTAATTTGCTGAAGTGAAGTGAAGTGGAAAAAGATGTCCAGCTCACATGCATTTCCAGTTTCATTTAACAGATAATACATGATGATAAACTAAGTTCAAGATGTTAATAATGCAGGAAAGCATGGGTTTCATTATGGCAGTTGGTTCTGTTGGCTCACTATTAGGAGCAGTTCTATATCAATATGGATTAAAAGATCATCCATTTCGTGATCTCCTCTTCTGGACTCAATTACTGTTTGGCCTATCTGGAATGCTGGATTTGATAATCGTGCTACGTTGGAACTTGAGATTCGGAATTCCTGATATTTTCTGTGTGGTAATTGATGCAAGTGTTTCTCAAATGATCGGAAGACTGAAATGGATGCCACTTCTTGTACTAAGTTCCAAGCTTTGTCCACCTGGGATCGAAGGTACTTTCTTTGCCTTGCTCATGTCAATTGATAATGCTGGACTTCTTTCATCATCCTGGGGTGGAGGCATGTTACTTCACATTCTAAAAGTCACTAGAACTCAATTCGACAACCTCTGGCTCGCGATTTTCATTCGCAACATCTTCAGAATCATTCCACTCTCTCTGCTATTCCTGGTACCTAAATGTGATCCCAGCTCTTCCATTCTTCCAGATGAAATCCCTAGGAATCCAAAAGAGGACAATGAGATTCCATCCGCAGAAAATATTGAGCTTGTTAGTCTTATCAGAACAGAAAACAATACTTAGCTTCCCATACCTTCCCCCCCCCCCCCCACAACAATACAAATCCAACACAATTTTTTGCATTTGAACCATAACATAGAGGTTTAGATTCTCATGGAGATTCATCCTGATTCACAAAATTTGGTTGGGATGATCTTCCTAGAGCTTGTCATTATTCATTGTGCTACTGATTATGATCTTAGCTGCTCATAGAAACTCTTGTTGTTAGCTGTCTTTTAAATGGATTAAAAGCATAAGAGAGAGTATTTGTTTGGTGTACTTTCCCTCACAAAACTGATTGGTTATAGAATGTTGAGGAAAATGGAAAATGATATCTTATAGAAAGCCCAACCTCTTGGTGTTTGCTTAACTGAGAAAACAGTACTAACATTACATTGATCCAAGTGTGTGGCAAGGAGCTTGATTTCTTTAAGCTAAGTCCCAAGTTTAATTTTGTGAATAAAAAAAAAAAAAGACATTGTAGGAGTTTATTTTTTGAAAAAAAAGTTTGACTTACTCAATTTCAGATTAATTAAAGTTAAAGTGACTACTGAATACTAGGAAGTTTTTGAATATATATATATATATTTTTAAAATTGAGAAAATAGTAATATTGTATTTGAATGACTTGATTTTGAATTAGTTAAAGTCTAAAATGATTACCATATATTTAAATATTTTTGTATAATTCATTTTTTTTTTTTTAAAAAAAAAAAATTGAGAAAACAATAATATTGGATTTGAATTGAAGGAATTGGAGGGAAACAAAGGGATATTAAATATAATTTTAATTTTAAAAAAGATATAACTTTGTTTCCATATGAAGTAGCACAAAAAAGAAAGAAAGAAAATTTTGTATTTCTTTTTTCTTTTTTTTTTTTTCCCTCTCATGATATAAGGTATGAGTTTCGACGGTACTTTTAAGTCATATTTATATCCAAATTAATTTTCACTCGAACTGGATAAATCCCTTTTAAAAGATAAGTTGTGACTTCAAATTTTAAATTACTATATACGTGAGTGCGACTCCTAATCCACAAACTCACTTTAGTGAGAAGGATTTCTTGTAAAGTGCCAAACTCACCTACACTTTTTGAGTTTTTGTACTTCTATTCCTATCTTAATATTATTATTGCATTCATCCAAAAGTATTCTTAATTATTCCTCAAATATAATATAAACTCAATGCTCAGTTTGTTCTCTCATCTCCCTCCCTCCCTACCTACAACTTTCCTCTTTTTCTTCCATCTCCTTTCTCCTTGATTCAAACAAGAAAATGACCCAATGAATTAATTAAATATTTAAAACTAATTAATTTACATTGACAAATAAGCAATCAAAATTTATTAATAAAATTTTGTAGATTTGTTTATTAATGTTCATGTTTTTGGGGCAGTTGATCTCTTTTCATTCTTTTTTATTTAAGGTTTTAGTATGTTTGATCTTAAACATTTTATTTTTATCTTTTAGATTCCAAATGAATAGTTTTAATTTTTTTTTTTTTTTTTTAGATGAAAAAGAGTTTAAGTAAAGATAATAAATATTCAAAAATCGTCCTATTCATATTCTTACTAAAGCCCTTTTTCGTTCAAAAGGATTAAAATCATCAAAATTTAATTTATTTGAGACTTAAAAAATCAAAATAAAATATTTATGATCAATTATAGGACTAAATCTACCCGATCTTTCTAAAGATTTAGGTACAAAAGTATTAAATAATTTTGAAAATTTTATAAAAATGGTTTCTAGTTTAATAGTAACAAAAGTATTTGTTTCTAATAATAGTGATACAAATTAATATTTCTGTATCGATTTTAAATTATACTAAAAATAAAATTACTTATGGGCAATATAATATCCTCAAGGTGGATGGTGGCATTGTCCATCTTCTTGGCATCCTTCCACCTTGAACCATCGCTCTCTTGCTAAGGATCAATTCATTCTTGATCTCTTGGAGCTTGTTGTATATAGGGTGAATGTTGTGAGTCCTACTTTAATTCAAAAATATTTTTATTATTAATAAAATAATATTATACACTTTTTTCGCAAAAATATTATTTTACATAAATAATTATTACACCTTATAATATATATATATATATATATTTAATCTTATTTTTTCTAACATAAAATTCATTTTTAAAAAAAAAAAAAAATTATAAATAATATTCATTTTGAATGAAATTTTATCTCAAAAAAGTAATTTTTTTTCCCAAACGCATCCTAACAATTTTGTAAATCAAACCTTTGAACGTCTAATCCACAAAGAGAAAATTGACCCGGAACTTCAAAGTCTCTCTCTCTCTCTCTCTCGTCACATTATGCCTCTCACTAAGAGAATCCCAAAAGTAAACCTTAATCTAAATAATCACTTAAAATTATGAATTTGACATTATTGTCAACCTCATATAAAAATCAAATTTATCCAATCGAATTTATCATGTAAGAACCAGCCAGAGTAAGAATTAATCTCTACCAATCGAATTCAAATTAATCTTTGACTTCAAATATTAGATAGCCTAACTGGGAAAAAAAAAAAAAAAAATTTCTAAAAGTATATTGGTCTTATATCTCATCATCGAATTTCAATTACATTACACCAAGCAACCTATGACAACTCCGAATCTCTTACCATATCATCTAATAAACTTATTCCATTCAGCACTCTTCAAACTTCTTTCACAAAATAATCTTTCCTCAATCTCTACTACTGCAATAGTAAACAAAAAGGAAAAAAAAAAAAAAAAAAAAAATTTAAAAGAAATAATTTCATTAAGAGTGGTCAAAGTTGCTGTCAATCACCTGCAACAGTTCAGAAGATGTGCTACTAATAGTATAAGTTATCTTTGGGGGAAAAAAGGCTCCAATTTACAAGTTTTTCAAGACAATTCTCATTTTCTATCATACAGAACTTTTTTTAGTTTAAGAGAACAAGACAACAAAGATAACATTGCCTACAATGATGGTTTTATCATCCATCTCTGCTGCAAAATGCTAACAACATAAAAATAATCTGAACAGAAACCAAACCTTCAAAATCACCAGACCAATCCGTACAGACCTGATCATCTTGCCCTTCTCTTTTCCCTGTCTCTCTCCCTTCCTTTGTCCCTCTCATAATCTTCCCTCTCCCAACTACCACTTTTCTCACGAGACCTTCCCCTGTCACCATCCAGATCATTAACTCTTTCCCTGTCTCGTCTTCTTTCCTTATCTCTGTTGGAATCATTATCCCTATCCCTGTCCCTGTCCCTGCTAGAAGATTTTCTTCGGGGAGGACTATCACTATGACTTCGGCTGCGACGACGCTTCCTTGCAACTTCTCGATGGTAGTCATCCCCCCTTTTCTCTTTACTCTCCAAAGATGACTTCTCTGAAAATTCAATTAATTTCATGAGTTAAGAGGCAAATGCATCTTTCGATTAAATTTTGAAGAAAGAAACAAGACTAACAAGGTCTAGCCAACATCATTTACTTTAATCCAAAAAAGTGCAATTCCAAAATCCACCCTTGCTTTCTTTTATATTAAACTCAACTTTGATGTAAAAATCAACCCCTTACTTTCATGCAGATTGCATACCTTTTACTGCATTTGTACATGCAAAAGATAACTAACTTAGTGAAGCAATTCAGCCACTAAGATCTCTATCTATTTGACAAATACATGAAAACCAATTCAGTTGAGCTAATACAACTCAATGGTTCAATACTTACTAGTTATTCAAGGGGTTCAATGTTCAAACCCTGAACCCTCCTTTGCAAAAGTATGTATCAGCATAAAAACCCTAATTTTAACTGTTTCCATTATCAGAAAATATTTTGAACATCTTTAGAAAATAAAAATGTGACTGTTCTCATTATCTGGAAGTCTTTCCATCTTTGACAAAGCACTTAGTTGAACAATCATAGAATGGAAAACCTTCCTATTTCTGTCAGAAAGTGTCTAAAACAGAAGCGAACAGTAAATACTTCATCACCCAACTATACCGTAACTTCCAGGAGGAGATAAAAGGAAAAAAAAAATAATATTATCTTGAAACACGATCCCTCAACTATACAAAATGATAAAAGTACCCCTAGATAAACCATAATACAGAAGGAAATCTAATCTTTTTCCTAACTGCCAAACACTGGCACAAGACTCTTGGATGGTAAAAGGTCAGGAGAAACTTCCTTAGACTTTGTGATGTAGTTAAAAAATATATGATAATACTTGAATACACCTCCTTAGAATTAGGGGGATAAGTTGATACTATTTTTTATATTTTATTTTTTTAAAAAAAAAAAATTAGATGAATGCATTCAGCATTCTCTCTCCTAGGTAGGAAGACTCAAACTGATCTAGTTAGATGATCCATCTTTGCTCATGAAGCACCAAGATTCAGAAAAGAATGAAAGCATGGGAATAGTTCAGACATATAACATGCCTTTTGACAATACAAGAATAAAGAGGCATCAATTATCACCTTGCAACACTTAAATTAAATACAGTGCAGAAACAATACTGCCTCAGCAGTATTCTAATTGCTGACTCTCTTCCTCTTTTCGTTCTTTTATTTTTCTTCCTCATTTGATCCCCCATGTTTTAGAAAATAACCATAAACATGTACTTGGGGTTCAGATTCAGCAGGCAAATGTTCATGCAATCTATCTCATATCTTCTCTACTCATTAGGTTCCCCACCCCCACAATCCCAGGTACACACCTGTAACAGACAATAGATATTATCTTTCGTCTCTAGGGAATGGCTGACTTTAGTCTTGGAATAAAGTTGTCTAATATCTAATAGGCTAAGGATATTGCAGTATCAAGGCTTGTCTTTTTTGCAGGCACGTGCTGGGGAAGGGAAGCAAGGAACCAGGTTTGGTTTAGTCCATTCTAGTTTATGCCATTAACAGCATAACTGAAATTCAGTAACCAAGCATAAAACACGAGGCAAATTCAACAGGAAGAACTGCATGCCAACTTGTCTAAAGAAGCTTATTTAAAAAGATGGTAAGTATTTATTAAAATTAAAAAAATAAGAGCTGCCAAAAGGAAAGGAAAAATAGAAGCAGAAATACAAGTAGCAGTTTAACCCAGTGACAATACGAGAGACTCACTTTTGCCAGATACATCTTCAGTATAATCATCCAATCCATATTCAGATTGCAGTCGTTTTCGTTGAATATCAACTTTTCTCTCAATTTCCTCAGGATTCTTTATACCCCTCTCTTCCAATGATTCACGATATTCCATCAATGCAACTTCTAGACGTCTCAGTTTTTGTCTGCCGGCAGTCACATAGTTAACCATATTAAAATCCAATTAAAGAGTTCATCAGAGTCAATTAACCTAGTCCAATCCATTTTTAACATAGCAATCTACCCAGCAACCATCAAGAGAAACATAGATTGGCAGCTAGGATACCACCCAAATTCTATAGGAAAAATATCAAAACTTGTTATAACTTTCACTCATTAAAATTCAAAGATGCAGACAGATAACAAAGAAACAAAAATGGAGTTATAATCCCTCATCCTGCCTCAACCGTGAACAGATCTCATAAAGCTCATGATGTTCAACAGTAAAAATGTCTCCAAAAGCTCAAAGCATCAATATTCAAGAGAGTAAAGCATATTATATTGTACCTTTGCTCCTCATTTATTCCAGTATCAGGATGTGATGAATGGCTCACATCAGTTATAAAGTCTGCATCCTTTGTCTGAATAAAGCCATCGGCAGAATTCTCACTTCCAGAAGATGAGTAGGTTAATCCAAGATCCCTGGTACTTCTCTTATGTTCATCATCACTTTCATCATCTTCTCTGGCCCACTTAGATGCTGGCAAAATCTGATCATTCTTCCCTTCACCAGAATAGGAAACTATTTCATGAATAACGGGTTCTGTCGGGACCGAAGGCACAGATCCTTTACCCTTTAAGTGCATGTCATCCTCATAACTATTCCATCCTGATAACCCTGTTGAGTCTGTTTCCTTTGATATCTCCTTCCTGGCTCTAGCTGAACTTGAATGTCCCTGTGAATGCTTCAATTCATCATCAAGTTCATAGACCCTCAGTTTTTCTGCCTCTTCCAGATAAAGTAACCTTGCAACCATCATTTCTCTGCCACCCACCAGAGACAACCCATTATGTCTGCATCGTCTTTCCAGCTCAGTAAGAGGAAGGTTCAAGAGCTCTTGCATTGCAGCACCTTTCCCAATTGCCAATGCAGCATCTTGATTAGTCTTTTCACTTTCACCAAGGTCAGCAGGACTAGTCTTCTGCTCTATCTCAGGGGCATCACCACAGATAGAATGAAATGGAATTACACCAGAGTTACCAGATCGAAGAAAAGTAGCTCGCAGTCCATTGACATATGCATCCGAGAACAAGAACCAATCAGCCCATACTTGAAGAACTTTTAAAACTCTTTCCTGATAAAAAAAAAATAATAAAAATAATAATAAAAGTAAAGCCCTATTTCAGACAGAAGAATGATACTATTAAACGTAGTATATTCTACTAGTTACAAAATTACCTTAAGTGCCTCAGCTGTGATTCTGCCTGTTATACTCCGATACAAGTCGTTGAAGCTCTCCATTATATCAGGTAGGCTTGCTTCAAACTTTGTCCGATAAGCAGATGCATTTTTAACAGGTGCACTGCTGTTGTGAAGAATATCTGAAACAAGCATGAGCCTTGCAACTTTTGTTGGAATGGGAGTCTCTTTAAGAGTCAGAGACTCAGTCAACACTTCCACCACCTGCAATAAAGGACCTCAATATAAGTTTCATACAGCAATTTCTTCACGAGTTATATTCATACATACAACTCTTGTAGCTTAATTATCATCTTGGGTACTACCTCCCCAGCAGCATCAGCATTATCTAATGCGAAACCCATTGCTTCCTTTATTTGACTCCTTTCCAAAGTTAAAGCACGCAGCATATCCTCAAATTCATCTCTCTGTGCATCAGTCAATGTTCTCTCCAATTCCATACGCTGTGCAGATCAGTAGGAAGTATTTTAAGGGGAAGTTGAACTTAACAAACAATGGATATAACATGCAAACCAAAAACCAGAAAACAAACCCTGGTTTTCCCGGCAGCGTATGTACTACCAGCCTCTTTTTCCTGCTCTGAGCCTTTTGGTGTTGGAAGAGAAGGCGGTACCCACCTGTTAGAAAACAAATATTGCATCACATATAAGATACAACAAAGGCAACTATACAAGGGTTTCAGAAACCCCCAAAATGTGTAACTCAAATTCCAAATTTTAATAGAGTTGAAACTCTCTTTTATTTCAATTCTTTTAAAGAATTGTTCAGTTGCATGACTCTGAAGTTTATGTTCCTAACGTTAAAAAACAGGTTTTGCAACACCACTAAAAATTATTCTTTGAGACATTTGTCTGGAAATCTCAGAACTAAATATAAGAATACCTCAGTCTACAGAATAACCGAATCTAATGAAATACACTGTTACATAATAATGCATTTCAACCAAGCCAGAACTTTGTTAAAAGAGTAGAGAGCATTACCTTCCACTACCAGTTATCATTATGAAAGGTTCTGTTCTCCATCTCTGTAGAGTATCACCCTGTTTCAGTCAAGAGAAATATGAAATATCACTCACCTCTAATCAACATTAAAGAAACTAATATTTTATTTATAATTATAGTAAGTAAAAATTAAGTTCAAGGCCCTCATTCAAACAACCTAAAACACTAAAAACTGCTGGCAACTATGGTATATCCCATTCTCATAACCAAGAGATCATGTCAAGGTTATCACTCAGTATAATCAACTGGCATCATTAACTTTCCTGTGGATACGAGGTTGATGAATGTGTCCAAAGCAGGACGCAGATGACCACTTATACTAAGGGTAACAGCTCGAATAACCACAAAAACTGCTGGAATCCAAGAACTCAATACTAAAAAATAGAATATGACATCCATTTAGTGCAACTCAATTGTTCACCTGAGCAAAAGAATAAAGCCTCCAAACATAGTACGTGTGCTCCTTTGACCCAAGCTCAAACAAGAAATTAAATAAGGGATTTCCGCGACCTCGCTCCATTATAGCTTGCTCAAAAGCACAACCACCATCAAGAACATAGAGAGCCATAGTATCAATGACGTGATGAAGATGATCATCCTCAGGTGGGATCACAGTAATGTCCGGTATATTTGGGGTAAGAACCTGCAAAAGTCCAAGAAAAACAAAAAATCAGAAATATATATATATATATCTGAAAAACTAATAACCTTAAAAATGTGAGAGCAGGGGAAGACACACACTTCAGTTCTGTTTTATTCTTACTTTCACATCCACAACACTCAGATCAAATTTAAGGAATGATCAATTGATCCACCTGCCTATTTTGATCATCCTTTATTAGTCAACCCTTGAGCAGCTACATTATATATACAGTTTAAAAGATAGCACATGAACACATGTCAGAGTATTTCATTGTGAAATTTGAAAGGAGTATTATAAGGTCAATTAGTCCTAAAAACAACATCACTAGTCTGGAATGTAACTGATTAAAGATCAGTGGTGACTCCTGAAGTTTGAAAAGAGAACCAACAGCAGGAGAAAAAAAACAAAAAGTTACTAGATTCCTCAGCTTCATGGGCACATCAGACTTAATGGTATCTGCAACATCATGTAAGTATTCATGATCTGCTTGCACTTCCAATAAAAGACCCAAATAAAAAATTGAGTTTCTATCTAATTGTAAGATTTATATCCAGCTCTTATGATTACAGCTAACCTTCAAACAGTTTGATAAAACCAAGACCATCATGAAAGTTTTTACTCATCTAACATATAACTCCTCTTAGAATTTTCGTGTGTTATGCCAGAAAATATAGTGAATAAGTAGTTTTTATTGATATATTCTACACTATGGGTGTACATTTATATACAGTACAGTATAGAGTCTAAACTAGGAAACAGTGAGTTGTACAACTAGCATATTCTGATTTAGTAATCAAGGAGGTGCTTTGATTTAGTAAATCAAGGATATCCTTTGATTTAGCTGATTTCACAAGCTAATTTCTTAACAGATTTCTTAGTTCACATCTTCCAACACTCCCCTTCAAGCAGGCTTGAAGATATCGTCTATAGCTAGCTTGCTTACTAGTTCATTGACTAGCATGTTAGGAAGTCATTTTTGTGAGAATATCAGCCACCTGCTGAGGTGTAGGAATGTTGGGAATGTATACATGTCAATTGTCAAACCTTTTTCTTAATAAAATCCTTGTCTACTTCTTGTGTTTGAACCTGTCATGAAGAACAGGATTACGTGCAATTGATATTGCAGGTTTGTTGTGACAGTAGACTTTAATAGGTACAGCAACAAGAACATTTAGATCTTCTAGAACTCTTTTTATCCTTATGGCTTCGTAAGTTCCAGGAGCCAACCCTCTGAATTCTCCCACCGCACTACTTCTTGCCACCACACTTTGTTTCTTACTCCTCCAAGTTACCATATTTCCTCCAATGAAGGTACAATATCCAAAGATTGACCTTCTACCAATTTTTCCTCCATCCCAAACTGCATCAAAAAACACTTCCAATTGGAAATTATTCCTCTTTTGGAACAATAGTCCTTGTCCCCAAGTCCCCTTTAGGTACTTCAAGATTCTATAAGCTGCCACGAAATGAACTTGGTCTGGTGAGTACATGAACTGACTTATCATGCTCACTGCAAATGCAGTCTCTGACTTTGTGTGTGAT
>JAXGGT010000131.1:10080539-10108331 GCA_035583425.1 Marsdenia floribunda | reverse complement strand
TTGAACTTCCATTTGGGTGAGAGTTACATATCTGATTAATGAATATCATGAAATTTTGTTGTGTTGTAACTATCAAGCATCTTGAGATGAAATTCACTAATATTCTGTTGCTTTGGCAGTATTACATAGTGGTCCCTTTTAAAGCCTTATTCAAAAACATTGTAATAGTTACATTTCAAGGATTGTCATGAGAATGTTCTCTGTCTTTGTGGGCTTCATATCTTTCTGATACACCTGAGCAAGTGACAAAATGGTTATTAATATTTTGGATGGGCCACTTCTTTTAATAATACCATTTTATCTATGAAGTTTGAGCTTTTAGAATTAGTACTATTTTTTCTAGAACTTTACATTCCTATTAGTGCGTGAAAAAAATGTTTAAACTGTGGGATGCTCTGCCTAGCTTTTCTAATGGTTTTTTCTGGAAAATTAGTTCATAACATGACTTACCTTGTTTCTTATGCCTGCACATTCATTTTAATCAGTGGACTCATTTTTTGAGGTGTTCCTTATGTGACTGAATTGGTGTGTTTTCTTTTTTGTTATTTGATCGGTGAATTTCTGCATTTTATGAAGGAATGAGGCTGGCAAAGAACATAGGTCCTCTATTTGAGGGTATTGTGATAAAAAGTGCATTTGCTATATCTTGTTAATCTTCTTTCTCAATTTCCATTTAATAGAGGGTACTCATGTACTCTTTCCATACTGCTTCGTCAATCTTTTTGTTTATGTTTTCAGGATGATGGGTGTGATTTTTTCTACTAGTTAGACCCACTAACTTGCAACAGGTCCAATTCTATTATTTATGGTTTATTGAGGAGAATTAAAAGGATGGAAGAGGAGAACAATTTGCAAAGAAGAAGGCACGATAAATTTAGGATTGCAATGATAATGGAGGTGATGATTTGGTTGTGTTGGAGCTTTTTTGTGAGGAAAAATAATAGTTGTAATTGTGGGTTATTTTAGTTTGTTGAAGTACATACTGAAGGCAATAATGCTTTTTTATTTATTTAAATTATTATTATTATTATTATTATTTGTAAATGGAGGTAGTAATGTATTAGTAATAATTTATGTAGCATGTTGCAAGTAATTTAAACTGTTATGAATATTAAAGCTGGTTCAGCCTCTTCTGATCTTAATCTCCATGCTGGTGTAACTTACTGTTATGAAAATTGAACCCTTTCTATTGATGAATAGATTCAAATTTTTCTTAAGGAGGAACTTTTGCAATTGAATTATCTGGATTTGGGGTTTAATAATCACACTGCAGACACTACCTAACACCTCTTTCAAATTCATCCATCCTCCCATAATAATGACTAGTATCACTTTATAGAAGATGATGCATCATCAAAGCATGGTTTAGACGTCATAGTGAGTAAACCACATTACTAGGATTGAATTCAAGTACTACAATACTACAATATATGGTAAAGAAATATGTTTTAGATGATGCCTCTACCAATACGTAGAAACTGAAGTAAACACAATACTACTTTTCCCAATTGCAATAATAGAGTCTTTACATAGTTGCTTCTATTACAAAACAGTAGAAAGAATAAATCCATTTCTTCTATCTCTAATATTGCATTCTGTCTGGAAAATAGAATTAGTAATCCATTTCTTCTATCTCTAATATTGCATTCTGTCTGGAATATAGAATTAGTAGTCAAAAAACTAGAGAACATAAAAGTCTGAAGCACTTAACACAACATTCCACAATTACAAGAGGCAAATCAAACTATCATCATGGAGAATTAAGGAAAACTAAAATGTTTGAAAATCTTAGGATCATTAGAGCCATATTACATGCAATCTTTTCCATGTCCCAAACCTCTGTAAACTAGAACAAAGCTAAAACTGAATGAGAAACAAGAAATATGTGTCTATGATAATAGAAAATATAATAGTACATCCAGATTAGGCTTTAGTATCCTCAGAAGTCCTTCCACCAAAGCTGGAAAAAACTGCCCATATATATATATAAAACAAAGCTGCCCAAAGATATATATAGAATACAACTATCAACCATATTTGGTTTTAAAGGACCAATATTCCATTGAACAAAATACTGGTAAAGTAAATATTACATTGATCCATGCAAAAGTCCCAAAATAACCAATGTTGCTGCCTACCTAACTAATCAAAAATCACCTCCTATTGCAGCTCCATCATCATAATCAAGACATTTACAAAAACCTCTATGTAAGCAAAAATTCCACCATAAGATAAAAAAGATATGCACGTGTAATAAATAAGAATGGATCTCTCTTCATGAGGAAAATAAAATCACATAAATGATTATTGAGTGATCGACAAGGTAATCTGAACCTTCCTCTTCTGTCTTCATGTAATAAATACGATATGTATGTGCATCCTTTTTTATCTCCTCCACATTACCAGTAAGCCCAATGAAATCAGGGTGGAACTCTGAACAAATAGCATGAAATGAGTTATTAAACGAAAATTATAATTACATCAAGCTGAAAATCTGAAATCTCGTGGTCTTTTAGCATAAAATATATGCTCACGTGAAATATCATTCAGGAAATCACCTTTAACATATTCACAGACTTTTGTCATTCAGTTGTGTTTTATATAGGCTTATGTGAAATAGATACCATGAATAGAATTGTTGAAGGAAAAATTATTACTCCTTTGAACTGATAATTTCCAGTTTTGAGTTTTTTTAGCCTAAAATATATGATGATATGAAATATCAATTAAGAACTTACCTTTGCTCAACAGTATCTCTTTCAGGATCCACAGTAATGAAGACAGGCACCACTTGAAGTCCAGATTTTTCTTCTTCAGAAAATTAAGTTTAAGGTCATGTTAAGCTGGCATTTCAAAATAAGACAAGGCCACTACTAATAACTTAAGAATGAATATAGACAATAATTTCAAAGAAATCCATAGAAGCTCCATATACATCTATATTTACATCCATATACATCTATATACTAACCGTAAGGGTATCCTCCGATCTTTCTCAACAATAGCAAGTAAAAAATGCAGTTCTATTAGTTTTCCATCAAAACATTCAACTCCAAACCAAGAACAACAACAACCCCTCACACCCACACCACTTTGAATAAACAAACCTCCATCAAAATTTAACATTAAATTAAAAAAACAAAAAAAAAAAAAAAGAAGATAATAAAAAAGCTCACCTTTTTCGGAAAGCTCAAATGTGGAAGAAATAAGTACCGATCTTCTGGATTTTGACGTTTTGAGAAGAATCGACCTTGTGGGTTTGGGAAAGAACTGGGGCAAGAATTTTCTGGGTTTGGAAAAGAATTTGAAGGTTTGCTCTTTGTCAGCAAGGTTCGACACCAGTTCGAGCAGACCTCCCGACCGAGCAGAAACCAGCACCAAAGCCCAGAAGCTAGCAGAAACCGAAGCAAGATAGGGAAGCTGAAAGGGAGTAGCTGGAACCAGAAGTCAGCACCACAAAAACCCAACAACCAATGACGAGGAGGACAGCAATGGAAACCTTAAGAAGTAGCAACACACACCAAGAACCGGAAGCTAGCAGAAACCCAAGGAAACCCAACAACGATCAGGAGGAAAACAGCAGCCGAAATCGTAAGAAGCAGCAAGTCCACCACGGTGCTGCTGCAAGACACCCGTTGTGCAGATCCGCCGGAAAGGGAGCAGCTTGAGCTCGATGGAACGACAGGCAAACAGTAGAGGGAGACAACAGGACAGCACGAGGGAACGAGGAACTCAAGACTTTCTTGAGAGAAACCCTCACCACGCGGAGGGAGTTTTGATTAATGGATGATTAAGGAAGGAAGATTAAAAATCTGCTGAGATTAAAGAAGAAATTTTAACGGGACAAAAAAAAAAAATAGAATTCTAACGGGAGGAGGGGTGTTAAATGACCGAAATACCCTATTAAAATGAGAAGTTAACGGAAAGTTTGGAAGATAACGGCCAAATGATCACTTTGGTTAATTCAAAAATTCTTACGGGATTACTTCAGACAAAATTAAACATAAGAGATTATAACAGATAAAAACATGAATTTAAGGGACGAAATTGACGATTTATCCTAAAAATAATTAAAGGACTAAACCGACCAATTTTCTAAACTGAAATAGAATAAGTAGGGGTTTTTGATTAAAATGGCCATCTTTTTTGCAGACGCACAATGAATGGTCCAACTTTTAAAATTTGTGTAAAAATGGCTTTAACGTATAGTATAAGCGATATAGAATTTATGACGCACATGGAAGACGCGATATAGATTGAAGTCTATATCGCGTATTGAATATGCAATATAGAAGCTTATAACGCGTACAGAATACGCGATATAAAGCAACGTGAAATAATGTGAAATTTATTCTGCTCTATATCGGTATGGCATACGCGATATAGAGCAGAGTAAAATTATCTAAAATTTATTCTGCCCTATAACGCGTACATCATACGCGATATATGTTGAATAGTAATTTTTCCTTATTTTACTCTATAATTATATTTTATATTCCTCATAATTTGTTAATTTTCCTCAATCAGTTATTAAACTAATAAATTATAAATTTATTTTTTAGAATATGATAAAATATATAAAACATATTAATATTTTGTTTTCAACTATAACCCAAGATAAATTTTCTTTATTAAAATTTTAATAGTGATATATTAATTTTGAGTATAATTAAAAATTTAATGTTAGAATTTTACATTTAAAATTAGGATTTTATGATTAAATCAAGATTTATATTTAAAATATAAAATTGTTTCAAAATCATAAATTCTAGATAATTGAAAAAGATTATCCAAATCACAAATTCAATGAGTTTTTGAATCATCTTAGATGACAAATTCTAAGATCATTTAAAAAGTTTTTCAATCATTCTAAGATCATTTAAAATCATAAATTCTATATCGCGTATGGCATACGCGTTATAGGGCAGAATAAATTTCACATCTCTTTATATCGTGTAATTCGTACGCGATATAGGCTTCTATATCGCGTATTCCGTATGCGTTATAAGCTTCAATTTATATCGCGTATTTTGTGTGTTATAAATTCTATATCGCATATCCTACACGCGTTAAAGCTATTTTTACAAAGTTTTAAAAGTTGGGTCATTCATTGTATTTTTACCAAAAAGAGGGTCATTTTAATCAAAAACCCAATAAGTAGAGATGGTATCTTTCTATTTACCAAAAAAAAAGAGATGGTATCTTTCCTTTTTGACTTTTCCATTTTTTAATTTTTTTTAAAATTTTTTTCTTATACGGAGACCTTTTTCGTTAAGAATATGTTACAAAAATATTAATGAATCAATACAAATAATGAACGTGAAAAAAAATCAATAATTTTTATTTATTAAACAATCATTATTAGGTACAAAAGTTATAAAATATTAATATATATATATATACATATACATATATATTAATTTGTTAATACGATAAATAAAATAATATTAACTTTTATCCGTTAACATGTCAGATAAAAAATAATAATATGAGTAACTTGCAATTAAAATGGATGATTAAAATAAAGAAAGTTAATCATTTTAATACATGTTTTATTAATTTTTTACAGTTTTATTTATTTATTTATAGTATTTTTATCTCTAAGTTATTTTTTTATGACCGTTTTTATTATTTATATCATATTTTGGTCAATTTTTATCTAGTTAAGATTTTGTAACAAGTCTTAATCTTTTGAAAAATTCTCCGATTTAATCCGTAACTATTTTTGTTTTTTAGGTTGGTTCTAAAACTTTAATTTCATATAAATTGATTATTTATCTATTTTTAATTTCATAAATTGATCCTTCCATTCAAAATTAATCAATATTCGGTACTTTTTAACATATAATTGACACACACATTAAATTTAAAGGATATTCTTGTCATTTTATGGTTAAAAAAATATATGAAATAGAATATATTAAATGAATATCCACCCTCTTTTTGATTGATTCATTAACCCTTTTTCCCTTATTTTTAGTTAGGATTCGAAGTAAAAATGATTTAAAGCGACAAAAATACCATTTAAATTTAATAGGTGTATCAAATATTGACCAATTTCGATTAAAATGACCAATTGTGAAATTAAAAATAAATAAATGATCAATTTATATGAAATTAAAGTTTTATGATTAATCCAAAAAAACATAAATAGTTAGGAGATTGAACCCAAAAAATTTCTCGTCATTTTTTTATTTTTATAGTTTTTAGCTTGTTCCATTAAGTTAAAATAAGTATGAATTGATTATCAAATCTTAATTTCATAACAAAATAGGCAAATTGGCATAAATAGTGCCCAAACTATGGCCATTTGGTGACATTGGTCCCCAAATTATTTTTTTTGTGACATTGGTCCTTGAATTATGTTGAATTGTGTGACATTGGTCCATGAATTAATTTTTTTGTGGCATTAATCCCTAAATTATGTTGAATTATGTGACATTGGTTCTTTTGGTTAAATTTTTTTGTTAAGTTACTGTTTAAGTATATATATATATATATATATATTTTAAATTACCTAGGAGCATTTTGGTCTTTTTACTTGAAAAATTAAAAAAAAAAGAAAAAAAAGAAAACAGTGTTCTTCTTAACAGAAAAATTTAACCAAAAGGATCAATGTCACACAATTCAACATAGTTCAAGGACCAATGTCACCAGAAAATTAATTCAGGGACCAATATCACACAATTTAACATAGTTCAGGGATCAATGTCACCAAAAAGTTAATTCGGGGACTAATGCCACCAAAGCCATAGTTTAGAAACTATTTATGTCAATTTGCCTAACAAAATATGATCAAAATAATCGTTTGAAAATAACATGAGGATAAAAAAAAGAAAATAAATATAATAAAGGATTAATTGTTAAAAACTTATTAATTTTTGAGAACGATGTAGTAGTTTAATGATGTGACTTTTTTTATTTAAGTACTTTACTTGATTTGTTAAATAATAAATTATGAGTTCAAATCTCACAAAAAATGATCTTGTGCCGAACTTCTCCCATAAAATGCCTCTAGGAGTGGGTTAGATTAATAACCAATAAAACTGCCTAATTAACCCCAAGGCATAGGTGAGTTGGTAAGGTACTCTACTAGCTTAAGTAAGGTTGCGGGATCGAAACCGCACTCACGTATGCCGCCGTTTAAAAATTTGGGGTTAGAGCTTACCTAACAAGTGGTATCAGAGTCTTTTAACAGAGCTTAGCAACCTAACAAGTGGTATCAGAGCCGATGGTTCAATGATGTGGATTGCGTTGTGTGGGAGGCCCTCAGATCTATATTTAGTGCTTTGTGTCGAAAGTCTTCCTGATATTGTGGTGGTCAGGCGTCGTGTCCCGTTGGTTGATAACGACGGTACAAGAGGATTTGACGGATATTCTTACAAGTTAAGGAGATATTGATAAATCAAACTTTCCTTTAATTGTCATATTTTCCCATTATTGTGGTATCAAAGCGCCAGATTATGGAGCTATCAAAGTGCCAGGTTCCGGAAACAGGTGGAGTAGTCCCAGGCCAAGTAATTGCAGGTTGAGCAATTAGAGCCAGGTGAAGTGAGATGGACAAAGAGCTAGGTGGAGCCAAGTCTATCTAAAGTTTAACCAGGTTGAACCAGATGGATGATATAAGCGATGATAGAGCTTGATTATCATTATTCGGCATTTGATGTTGCTTAGTGTTATCCTTGGGAATGTGAATGGAAAAAGAGTTTAATGGTGATTAAGAAATATCTTTTTGGGAAGAGATATGAGTCGATAGGATTTTATTGACATACATTTTGAGTTTGGTAAGAGATTGGTAAACACAATTAATTATGTACACACGATTTTACACCATTATTGAACAGGTTATATACCCCAACAGTGGATCTGAATTAAGTAGGTAGATCTATAGTGGTAAGATGATGTGGTTCTATGTAGAAATTTCCTCACAATCTCTATATATGGATATTTGTTTTGTTTTTTCTCGAGTAGATCTTGTTTTGCAAATATTTAATTGGTGAACTTTAGGTGGTGTGACTTTGTCCTAAAGTTGTGGAGAATTAAATATCTTTGGGCCAAGAGAATTCCAATAGTTGCAGGGTTGTTCGCTTAAGGTGGAGTTCTGGAAATCACACATGGCTAAGAGATTCGAATGAAGCGAGAAAAGTATGAAGATAGTCATCTACAAGTTGTGAGGTAAAATCTTGCAGCAAGTCAAAGTTTGAAGACAAAATGTTAACTCAGAATGCAATCCAAGGTGGAGATTGTTAAGGTTTTTTGTCTTGCATTTCTAAATTGGGTCATAACTTTGTTTTGATAGATTCTAATGGATCTTGTGGGTGCATGTTAATTAGGGCTGTGCACGTGTAAAAGAAAACTCTGGACTCTCGTGGTTTTTCCCTGATAGACTTTTTCACTTATTGTCTCTTTTTTTCATCATTTATATTTCTATTGAATGGTATCATAATCTTTTAACAGAACTTAACAACCCAACAGGGACACCTCGTGCACTAAGTAAAAAAAAAAAAAAAAAAAAAAACTGCCTAATTATCCATTATGAGATTCCATCCGCACTACAGAAATTATCCTTTATTCCTCGTCAGGTGCTTTCACGTTTCATTTCAGCAGTCTGGGCATTTCCAGAATCTTCTCCCTCTGAATTTTTACCTTCTGAATTAGTAGCTCCAGGACTCATCGGAGATGACGCCAATGGCTTTTTCTTCAGTGCATTCAGTTCCTTTGAACAGTTTCACACAAGTTAACAAGTTGAATTCCAACTCGAGTTCTTGGTTTCCTTGTATGGCAGCTTCCGCTGCTGCTTCATCCCTCAAATTCCCCTTTGCATCATCTACCTCTTCGATTTTCCAGAATGGTTTTTCTCTACCGTTGCCGAATTTCTCTGGGTTTGTTTCCAAGTCTCGAAATTTTAGCAATGTTTATGCTAGAGCTGCCACAGAAAAGTCCATTTATGATTTCACTGTAAAGGTAATTGATTTCTAACATTAGATTCTTTTTTTCTCACTTTGGTTTTCTTTTGTCTTCTGCTGCGTGGTTGATTCTCTTAATTGTCTGTCTAAATCCAAATATGTAATGCTGCTTCTATATTTTTGTTAGCTGCTGTAATTCTCTCGCCTACGGGCCAGTAGTTATGGGACCATTTGTCATGTTCTATAATCCCTATAGTTAGGTATCTGGAGGACCGCGCTAGATGTATGTACTTCATAGTTTCTCTAGTATATGTGGGCTCATGAAAATGGGCAAATTTATGCAAAATAGTTCATGTGTGATTATATGCCTTACAACTAAACAGAAGCCATCCTCCAACAATAATTAGTTACTTTTTAGCATATTCATTCAACTAAATTTGGTAATATGCCAGTGGGAGCATGAAAGCAATTCTTTCTCATGTAGCATCATTCCAGTAACTCGGTGATTTCATGGTAGAAGGCTTATTTGCTGTATCATAAAGATATAATGTGAATTCGAACAGAATTTTAAATGAGTGTAATGTTGTTGTTTTTTTTTTTTTTTTAATAAGAAATTGTTTAAAGGATAGGAATTTAACCTTAGTGTTTGGCAACCTTTTGACATAACAAAATCGAATATTTAAAATCTAGTTTCTGATTGAATTACTAAGTAGTTTGCTTTTTTGGTTTTGCCAAATTGAATACTAAAAGCTTGATAGTTGAAAGCAATATGGTTGAGCTTTTTGACTTGTTCTTAATTTTGTATTTTCACATTTGTACTTGTAGATTTATGTACCAGGCCATCGGTAATGGAATTTATATACTATTGTTTTAAGCAGGATATTGATGGCAAAGACGTTTCACTCAGCAAGTTTAAAGGAAAGGTTCTTTTGATTGTCAATGTTGCTTCAAAATGGTATCTTTCCTAAATGGTTGCTTTATTTTATCTATAAATCCAACTAAAATGAGAGACTAATAATTCCATTACTAATCTAATTGACATACTATTTTGGCCTCTTTTTTTTTTTTTTTTTTTTGGATTCAGTGGTTTGACAACAGGAAACTACAAAGAGCTTTCTCATATACACGAGAAGTACAAAACTCAAGGTGACCTATTTTGCATAAGTTTGTTTTCATTTTATTTATGTATTTCTTCCTGAGTGCTTTTCATGTTCATGGCACAACTTCATATTTAGCGTGCATACTTAGTAAAAATATTGATCAGTACTGTAGAGAAAATGAACATGTAAAGGTTGTTAATAACCTAGCGGAATTTGTCTCGTACTATATCTGTCCTATTTTTGCACTTCATATTATTGAGGATCTGCTACTTGCTTCTTGTGCTTTAGTAAACTTTAGTCCTTTTTTATAGGTGTACAACAAATATTTATCCTTTTTTTCAGTACATATCATCTCAATTTGCATTTTCTTCTTTGAGGAAACTTCAATATTCTTATGATTACCCTTAGCTTATTTCCCTTTTTGTTGATTTCATCCTCTTGGTTTAAATTTTGTATTGTTCTTATAACTAGTTTAATTGGATGTTTTTAGTAAAGTATGTAAGTTGTCAAGATTGTGTTTATCCAACATAAATTTCATTCATGTTTTATGTGGTGATGAATAAAGATGATCAGTCCAAATGCTTCAGCATGCTTGAGTTTCTTGAAATGTGTAATTCAGTTGATTTTCATGTCTTTCAGCTGGGATATGTACAGTGTGTATGATAACTTGAATTTTATGCCTTTCTAGGTTATCAGGATGGGACAAAAGTCACAAAACTTGTATTGATAATTCATATTGAGATGCAATTTCTTTATTGATATCATTTCTCATGTCTCATGGAATAGAATTATGAATATGATTGTCATATGACCTGAATTTCAGTTGATTTCATCAATCTCTCCAAATCCTCTGGATGGGATATGTACATTTTTCTTTTTAGATTTAACTTAGGGGTGGTAATATTGAACATGACATGGGTTGAACGTCTTTGCCTTGAAGTCAGCAACCGATTTATAACTCGTCAACTGGCCAATTCTTTTTCCTATCATTTTCACAACTATATCATTTTTATCAAAGTTGAATTTATCTACTTTATAAGTTCTGCATGTTGGTTTATTTTTTATTCTTTTCTTGGGAGATTAGGGGATTTATATTTAGTAGGTTAAATAGGTAAGGTGGCAAGTTGACTAGTTAATGGGTTGGCAACTCAATAGGTTAAATTGGTATATTTGTATGTTAGCAAGTTATCATGTCGTGTTGTCACATTGTTTAACATGTTAAGAAATTTGGACAGTTTTTATTAATCATGCTATGTTTATGTTTATGTGGCACTACAGGACAACCCAAACATGACCTGATAGTTACTGGTAGTTTTTAGTGTATGGAATGAATTTCTCTTCCTTTCGTCTATCTTTCTAGGTCATTAGCAGGATATGTGCAGTTTTCTGTTACTGCTACTGGTGGCTTATACGATTCTTGTTCCAGGATTTGAAATTCTAGCCTTTCCTTGTAATCAATTTGGGGGACAAGAACCAGGATCAAATCCAGAGATAAAGCAATTTGCCTGCACACGTTTCAAAGCAGAATTTCCCATTTTTGACAAGGTAATTAAACTTCTGTGCCACAATTCCCAGACGCCATGTCATGAATCAAGGGGCTAAAAGTTAATTCACAACAGGTTGACGTAAATGGACCTAATACAGCTCCAGTCTACCAGTTCTTAAAGTCAAACTCTGGAGGCTTTTTAGGAGATCTGATCAAGTGGAACTTTGAGAAGTTTCTTGTGGATAAAAATGGAAAAGTTGTTGAAAGATATCCACCACCAACTTCACCGTTTCAGATCGAGGTACGTGCTTCTAATATTCATGTGCAAAAGTTAAAACTATGAATAATTAATATTGCTGTACAGTTAAAATAGTATATAAGAGATATATAGTAGCATTTATTTTGTGATACTCAGGTATAGTATTATTTTCAAAGTTTATTTGATGTCACTAGAACCCTATGAAGGCAAAGCATAACGGTTGACACAGCACCATAAAATGCACTTCTCTTTGTGACCTTGCCATTTCTGGATTGCATTATGGTCACACTCTGTACCAAACAGATCAGAAAACTTATCTGATTTTATAAATCATACTACTTTCAATCCTGAAACCTTCGCTCGTTACAGTTTAACCTCTGCTCGTCCTACCAGTGCTCCTAATTTCCGATTTCTCACTGTTGAAATCTCAATTGCACATTGTTTGATTAATGATTTGCATGGTTTTGGAGATAAGTAGATAAATTCTGCTACCAATTTGGAACCTAATCTCATCTCTAGGCAGATAAAAATTCTTCTTTTCATTATCCTTGATTTCTGTCTCTATTTGCTACCTTCTTCCATTAACTAAACATTTGAAGCAGTTTGCATTTACTACTAATACAAAGCTTTCTTTATTTATTTATTTTGCCTATTTTTCAGAAGGATATTCAGAAACTTCTTGCAGCATAAAGAGCAAAATGCTCTGTGAACAATGGTGGGGAGTGAGTACCCTAAGAGATAGGTACAAGTAAAGAGGCAATAAAACTTTTGTTCCCCTTTTTAAGTCTTTCCCTTCTCCAACCTACTACATACACCAGTACTCACTTGCATACATGCTTATGTAGAGCTTTGTACATAAATTTTATTACTTGATCAACTATAAATAAAATTATGTCAAATTCTGCATCTCAAGTGCTAGGTTATTGCAAATAGACCTCAGTAACTCCTTAGTCTAGATCTTATTCGGCAAATTGGTAAATTTGGTCATTTAACTTATATAATTTTTGTAATTTCATCCTTATTTTTTTAGCAAATTTTATCCATTATTTTAATAACTTAGGTAAATTTTATCTTTTTGTCAATTGTCAATTTAACATATGGTCAACACAATTAATTTTTACCATTTAATTTATTTTTTGAAAATAAAATGTATGTATTTATTAAAGATTTTTATTTTTACTTTGTTTTTTATAAAATTAAATAAATTACAAGAATTGATTACGTTGATTGTTGAAATAAAATTTATTAAAATTATTAATGTAACGGACGAAATTTGTCAAAATTTTTAAATGGGAATAAAATTGTAAAAATTATGTAAATGAAGGGATTAAATTTACCAATTTGCCTCTTTAAAACCCTAAGCTTCAGATATTTGTAGAATTAGTTTAAAGGATAATTGTCCATAGTAATAGTAGTGGTTTTATTTATAAAATGTTTTTTTTTTTTTTTTTTTTTTTTTGATATTGGGATTTTGCCTGTAAGTTTCATGTTAAAATTTTAGGGTTTAATAAAAATAAAAAAAAAGATTAAAGATTTAAACGGGAAATTGTTAAAACACAAAAAACTAAATTAGTTAAATTTTCATTTTTCTTTTTTTTTTAGAATAGTTGTAACTTGTAATTTTATACAAGATTTTAAACTAATGTTTTATATTTTACTAGCATTTACATATTTTTCACTATTAATAATAATTTATATATATATATATATATATGTATATATATTTTAATGAACATCTAATTTTAAATGGAAAGAATAGCTTTAAAATTTGAGGATTGATAACAAAACAAAACTAAAGTGAATATATTTTTTTAAGCTATATTTTATATAATTTTGTGAAAGATTATATATTAAAAAATAATATCAACTTTTCTTTTTAAAATAATAAATAAATAAATAAAGGGTATACCATACCATGTTAGGGGTAATTTAGGTATTTTGATAACTTAAAAATTATTGGGTTATATTTTTATTTAAGATTTATTTTTTCTCTATCCAAAAAGTTTTAATTATTTAAATATAATTTATTTCAAAATTTAAAAGATTAAACTAAAATATTTAGAATTACATATATTAAAATTTAAAATATTTTAAGATTATATTTATTAATATATATTTTTTTAAATAAGTAAGAAAATCCATTAAATTTTAAAAATGGCGTTTTTATAAAGGTGATTAGTGTCCAAATAGATCCCAATTTTATAGAAAAAATTCGAGCAAAGCAATAGACCTTAATTTTTCAACAAAAAGAATTGATGTCTCTATGTCAAGGAATAAGTGTATTACAACATATTACATCATAATTTAAAGAATGGAAAGTTATCCGTTTTCGTCTTTAAAATATTAATTTTTATATGAATTAATTCTTAATTTTTATTTTTATCTTATTTGATCTCAATTTTTAAATTTTTAATTCAATTAATCATTTCATCTAATTTGATTAGAGTATTATTAAAAAAAAAAAATGTGTTGTTTAGGGTAAAAAGGTTATTTTAAAACTTCCCTCTCTTCTTAGGTGTAAACATTAAAATTAAGTTAGAAAGGGAGGAAAATATTTTAAATCATCATTTTATCCCTAAATAAGTAAATCATGTGTTGGATACGTGCTATTTTTTTTAGTAGTATTGTAACAAAATTAGACGAAAATATTGATTGTGCTAAAAAGTTAAAAAATAGGGAAGATAAAAGTAAAGAATAAGGATCAACTAGTATAAAATTTAATACTTTAGAAACGAAAATAACCAATTTTCCTTAAAAAAATGTGGGATGAATTATAAAGTCTACATAGTTACTACCTTGTTCATGTTGTATTGCTTCACAGGTAAAAAAATTTCAAGAGGATCAAAAACTGATTTGAGTTCTAATGGGACTAAATGAAAATTATGTGGTAATCTTAGACTTCTTAATGGTGAAGCCTTTGACAACAATACTGCAAGTATATGCACTTTTAGTTTCAAGAAAAAAACCAAAGAGAAGTGAATACTAATATTAGGGGTGATAATGTCTAACCTGACACAAACATGACACACAATTAGAGGGGTTGAGGATAAGAAAGTTCGTGTCAGAGCGGTCAATTCGTTTAATGATAATCGTGTTCGGATTATAAATCGGTTGAACTCGCGTAACCCGTTTCTAACCTGTGTAATATGTTTAAATAATAATTAATTTTTTATTTTTATTTTTATTGTTATTTTTAATTATATATTCTAATTTATTATTAAATTATTTTTATTATTTTTAAATTTTAATATTTTAAATATAATTAAATGACATAATAATGATATTTTTATAAGTTAAATAGGTAAATAATCCGGTTAACGGGTTGATATCATGTAATCGTGTTGGCGGGTTAATGAGTTTTGAATTATATATGTGTTATAATCTGGTTGGCAGGTTGACACGATTTATTTTCGTG
This sequence comes from Marsdenia floribunda, assembly GCA_035583425.1. Taxonomy (NCBI): domain Eukaryota; kingdom Viridiplantae; phylum Streptophyta; class Magnoliopsida; order Gentianales; family Apocynaceae; genus Marsdenia; species Marsdenia floribunda. Next base: position 10,093,165 of record JAXGGT010000131.1, on the reverse strand, counting down.
TTGTGTTTGGGTTCAACTTTTTCGTGTCATTTTGGGTTCGAATTGACAGGTTAAATATAATTACTTTAGCTCAACCTGACACGATTACGCAAACTCGATACGATTTCCACCCCTAATTAATATGCAGTTTAGTGGAGAGAGCGCATCTTTTCATGTTAATGTCAATAAAGGAAGGATAAGTTTTCGTAAAATTGGTGGTAACGATATAGGAGAAAGTAAAATTTTGGAATGCAAATATTGCAAAAAAAAAAAGTCATACTATTGACAAGTGTTACAAGCTTCATGGATATCTTGCACATTTCACCTTTGGCAAGGGAAGAGGATTGCAACACATAGTCCAAAACAAAGCACAAGGTTATGACATACCAAAAACATCTGAGTTTGATGATACTACACTGAAATCTACAGACATAAACTAGGAGAAATTATTTCAACTACTGAATATTTTGAAGCAAAGCAAGGCAAATGATGAATTTCGAATATATGGAAATGGAAACACTACTGCCTTGACTACTTTTGCAGGTATTTCCAGTAAATATCTTCATAAGTCTGTTAGCAATAATAAATATTTTTCTTGTGGAATAATAAATGAGCCTTGTGTTATAAATAGTGGAGCCACTATTCACAAAACATATAACAAGAATTTTTTCATTTAGCTTAATCCCTTAAAAACACCTCTTGTTGTCACTCTTCCTATAGAAACAAAGTTAAAGTTCTTTTTAAGTGGAATAGTTCTTTTTGCTTCAAATTTAACTTGACAAATGCATTTTATATTCTTTAGTTTCATCTCAATCTTGTTTCTATCAAAAAACTGCTAAAAGATATGCACAACTCTCTCCTTTTCACACCTGTAGTTGGTATTTGTAGGGCCCCTCAACGAAGAGGCCACAAGTGCTTGGCAAAGTTAGAAATAGACTTTACTTTTTACATAGAGAACATAAGGAAATGACTACTCTTAATGATTCAAAATGGCTTTTTGGTATTACAATATGTCGTCGTAATTTCATTTCACCTTTTCTATTTTTATTTCATTGTCCAAAGTTAGTACTTTAAATACTCATTTATGACACTACAGATTAGGGCATCTTCCTGCACATAAAACTTGTAATTTTGAATTTGGATATAAAACAAACAAGACTTTACGTAATCCTTGCATTATTTGTCCTAAAGCTAGACAAATCAGATTGTCTTTCACATTAAGTACCACATGCTGATCCATGTTTTTGATCTAGTTTATTTAGACATTTGGGGCCTTATCACACAATCACATTCAGGATTGCAATTACTTCCTTACTAATTGAAAAATGTCTTTTCACTTTCTCATATTGTAAAGATATTAATATGATTAGATTAAATCAAAGAAAAGTAAATATAGTTAAGAAAATTATATTGAGTTTTTTTTTTTTTTTAAATTAAAAATTAAAAATTTTAATTTATCATTTATTTTATATTGTTTTTTTTTTCCAATTTTTTAAATAAAAACTATAGTTTGTAGTTATTAATTTTTTTTTGTATTTTAATTTGTATTTTATAACTTTCATAATTTTTAGACTATTAAATTTTAATATATAATTTAATTAATATGAATTGTCAATTATAATCTAACTAGATTATTTTTTTAAATATTGTTACTTGTTATAAAAATAAATTATATTAAATTTATTTGGGTAAACATAAATAATAATTTTTTATTGTTTAAAAATAAAATTTGAGATAAGCAATTTCAATTCGAGATTCTACTCATTAGATAACACAAGGTCCAAATCTAAATATATATATATATATATATATTTATATTTTTAGTTTCCAATCTGTGTGGACTTTTTGACAAGCCTAAGTACCATATTCTTACAATTAGCAAACAGATCTGAGTAGATCAATGGATGTAGTAGAAATTGTGATGGTGCAAATTAGGAAGTTTGTGTTTCAAGCAAAATTTTGAATTCTGGATTATGAAGTTGATGCAGAAGTGCCCTTAATATTGAGGAGACCATTTTTAAATACAGTAAGGGAACTTGGTAACTTTGAATGAAGGGAAGGTAACCCTTGACATTTTATCTCCATTTAGACCTTCTGAAAGTCAAGTCAGTAGAGAATAATAGACAAGCAACAAGATAGTTTTGGTATGTTAATAAAATTAAGACATGTATTTATTATAATTATTATTACTTTATTGGAAAAAAAAACCTTGATTAGCATCAAGCCAAACAGGTATTTATATTCATATTAAAACAGATTTCTCAATGTAAGAGTGTCTATCCCCTGACAAAAACCTATGCATTCCACCATTAACCACAGTAATACTACTACACCCAGCAGTTTTATAAATACCTTCATCATTCATCTTTTTCATCCATCTATTTGCTTCTTCCCATTCATTGCAAGAAGCATACAAGTTAGCTATCATCATGTACTCTCCATCACTTAAATTCTCAACTCTTTTCATCTTGAGTAACAATTTCACCACTTTCTCCCCTACCTTAAGATCTCTGTGATTCACACAAGCACCAAGTAGAGCACCTAAGACAGTTTCACTGGCTTCGAATGGCATCCTCGTCGTAGTTTTGATGAATTGAAATGCATCATCAAGATATCCAGCTCTTCCCAATAGACTTACAATGCAACCATAGTGTTCTGACTTGGGAATTACATGATATTCCTTATCCATTAGGTTAAAAATTTCTATCCCTTTCTGTACTAATCCGGCATGATTACATGCACTGAGCAAGGCTATGAAGGTTATATCATCAGGCCTTACCTTATTATTATCATTATGGTGGTGCTTCATCATTGCATCAAAGAGTTTAAGAGCAGCAAAAGCATGGCCGTGAAGAGCAAGACCTGATATTATAGCATTCCAGCAATAGATATCCTTGATTTTGGACTTATAGAACACTTCTAAACAACTCTCTATTTTTCCACACTTGGCATACATATCTATCAAGGCAGTTGTTACGTGTGGAGATGATGCTAGTCCTTTGTCCATGGCAAGAATACGTATCTTTTCGCCTTTATCCAGTGAACCCAAATTGGCAATGGCAGATAAAACACTAGCAATTGTTACATGATCAGGATCATTGTCTTTCTCTATCATATCCTCGAATAAAGAAACTGCAGAATCAAAATAGCCATTACCTATGTAACCAGTAAGCATTGTGTTCCATGTAACAACATTTCGTTGTTCTCTGGATCGTTCAAAGAAATCCAGAGCTCTTTTCATATCCCCAGCATTGCAGCAGGCTAATATCATTGAATTCCATGATATTATGTCTCTTTTAGAAATTTCACCAAAAACCTTCTCCGCCATTACCATATCTCCAGTCCTAGCATATCCAGAAACCATTATATTGTAAGATAATATGTCCTTACAAGCCATTGAGTCAAATAACATCGCCGCATTACCCATTTCTCCATCGGAAGCATATGCATCCAGCATCGAGTTCCAAGCCACAACATCTTTCTCAGAAATCTGATTAAATATTGTCCGGGCATCAGTCACACGTCCCAAATGTGAATAGAAATTCAAAAGAGCGGTTTGGACGAAAGAATGATTGCAGAAACCCGTCTTTATTGTCTGCCCATGAAGTGCTAATCCCAATCTGGGATGCCCAAGTGAACAAACTGCTCTGAGCAAAATGGGATACGTATAATTATCGGCCGCAAAATGGCCTAACTCTTGCATATGTAGGTATGTCAAAATAGCTCTCTCAGGAGTTTCATCGAACAGTTGCTTCTTAATAATCTTGTTCCAAGATTGTATACAGTAAGGAGGAATTACAGCCATTTAAACCAGAAGACATCCAGAAACTTTGGGGTAGCCAGCAATTTACACGATTCAAAATCCATCCAAAAGCTATTTGTGCGATCCTATTCCTGTTAAGAAACATCTTATCTAACAGAGGAAATTGGAGCCACAAATGACACAATAAGGAGGAATACAGCTGAACAGCTGAATCTTTAACTGCCGGGTGTGTTTAGATAACCACTAAACTAGAAAAAAAAAAGGTTATTTGAGACAAACTTTCATTCAAAATGAAAATTGTCTTCCATTTTTTTTTTTTAATTGAGTGTTATGCTAGAAAAAGTGGGAGTTAAATATATAGGTTTTATAGGTGTAATGATCGTGTGTGTAAGAAAATATTTTTTTGGGAAAATATATGTAAGGGTGATTTTATTAATAATATATATTTTTAAATAAGGTGGGTTCACAAATTTTATAAGTGTGTTTTTTGGAGGACAAACTTGAATTGAAAAAAAAAAAATGATGTCAAAATATATAGTGGTATTGGGGAACCAAAATTCTCATTTATTTCTAATTAAATCTTTATCATTTTTTTAATGGGAATATTTATTTATTTATTTTTGTGTGTATTTGAAATTAAATTGTATTTAAATTAATGCAAAATTTGAATTTTTTTTATTCCAATCGAGTTTGAGTTATGGTTGTTTTTAAACCAAAACTCAAAAGTAAAAAAAAAGACTATTGAATAAGCAAAATATAATTTTTAGTAACTAAACTTTTTATTTAATACAAAATAGATCTTCAATCTTTATTTGTAACTTTTTAAATTATTAAATTTTTTATGTAGTGCAAAATAGTTATCGATTTTTATTTGTAATGTTTAAGTCATTAAATTTTTTATGGGTAACTTTTTAAAATTATTAAAGTTTTGACGGGTGATAAGATATGTCCTTAATCTTTTAATTCGTTTGTACATTTGAACCTCTATAATGAACTTATCTTATTCACTCGTAAAATGTTTAATGACTTAAAAAAAAATTATTTATAAAACGTTTAATGATTTAAAAAGTTATCCATAAAAAGTTTAAACATTAAAGACTTATTTGACATTGCATAAAAAGTTTAATAACTAAAAAAATTAAATATAAAGATCAAGACCTAATTTACGCAACATAAAAAAGTTTATGAGAATTTATTGTATTAAATTCACACTTAATTTTTTTTTTATCCCAAATGACATTAATAATAAGAGAATTTATATGTGGTAACAAAGTATATATTTTTTTTTTATAGTCATTTTTATTTGATGATAACCTTTATGAGCATTCAAGAAATAAAATATTGCAAAACTAAAATTGGCATCTACTTAGATTTCATACATTCAAGACATTTGTCATGATCCATCTGACTTTAGAACAAATACAACCCATATAATTTTTTTTTTTTAAGTGGAGTTTATTATTATTTCTTTAGAATAAAAAAAATGTGTCAAGTAAATAATTATTTGAACAAAATTTTAGTTTGAGAAAAGTAAATTTTTATAAGTGTAATGATGATATAATTATTGAATTATTGATAACTTAATTGATATGACTATATTATAATTATAAAAGATAATACTACAAAATCAGAGTTTGGTCGATCAATAATTAGACATACTACGTAATACACCATATCTCTATAAAATTTTCTTTTTCTTAAATTGAGATTGATCGACCGTTTTTAATATATGTTAAACTCCTATCTAAATACAATTTTTTTTTTTTAAACACAATTTAAATTGAAAAACTAAAAAATAATGGCTTCAAAAATATATTGTTTACATTTTTTTAGTCTAATAAGTCTATAATGAAATAAACTGAGGAGAAATTAGGTTAATTTTTTTTCTTTCCCTCTCAAATCAAGAAGACATTAAACACTAAGTGTAGTGTGATAGTTACTCATCTAATCCCTTAATTATGAGGTTGGGAATTTTAATTCTATCTATAGAAATAGAACACACTTTGTAACTAGTTATTTACGTCTAATAAAAAAATACCCGTAATAAGAGAGATTAGTCACGACTGTGGACATTGTAAAGAAAATATATAGGAAAATTAGCCCATTTAGTCCTTGAAGTATTGCATTTTCGCCTGTTAGGTCCCTATATTTTTTTTTTCTGTCTATTAGATCCTTATAGTTTTTACAGACAACCTGTTTGGTCCTTTTGACCAATAATTCAGTTCCTAAACATTGCTTTCAAAACATCTCCACTGTTAATCTTCTTGAAATTATTGTGTAAGTGTCTTACACAATGTCTATATTCAGATTTAGGTAACAATTGTGGCCTGAATTATTGGTTGGAAGGACCTAATTGGTGGCCTGTAAAAACTATGAGGACTTAATAGACAAAAAAATAGATAAGGACCTAATTGGCGAAAAACCACAACTTCAAGAACTAAATGGGTGAATTTTCCAAATATATATGTATACACAAATATATACATTTAGGGTTGGAATATATCTTTATAGATCAAATACAGAGAGGTACATGAACAGATGTATCCTGGTTGTCCAGAATTAAATATGTATCCAGATTTCGTGGTGTCTCTATAGCATCTTTAAGATTCCATCTCTGCTCTGCTAGCCTTAGACAAACGTATCCCCTCCTTCCATTGATTTCGATTTTCTCATGTTACAAAGATTTTGCCCATCTCTTCATTACATACATACATACATGTATCTATATATATATATATATTTGTTTTTATTTATGTTTACTAGTTTCTTAAGATAACTAGTATATAAGGACATAAATATATATATATATATATATATATATATATATATTAAATAATGACTAAACTTTTACTTTGATGTAAGTTAAGACATTCTTTTAAAAATTTTTATAATTTTACGTTGAAAATACTACTTTTTTTTTTTTGGGATAAAGATCTTTATAAAAGGCCTAAATATACTTTCAACTTATATTGAAAACTCATTTTTATCCTCGGTATATATATATTTTTTAATTAGCTATATTCATTTTTAAATGAAAATTATTCTTTCAATAATATTTAAAAATTATTTTCAATAGAAATAGTTAAGATTGATTTAAGTTATGTCTAATATCTTATATAAATTTATTGCATTCCATAAAGAACCTACGTATGGTAGGGCAAGTTCCCTAGGAAAATGGTCTAATGTTGTTTTAAGAAAAAGAATAATATTAGTAGGTTTAATTGAAGTTGTTTAATTAAAGTTCTTTTAGGACAAAACCAATCACAATGAGGTTTTCTTCTTTAATATTTTATTTTTGGAAAATTTTTGACTTTAGTCCTATAACTATTTACGTTTCTTGAACTTGGTCCTAAATCTTTAAAAATACCTAACTAGTTCCTATAACTATTTTCAAATTCTGAAATAGGTCATTCCGGCCAAAATCCTCTCCTTTTCCAGCACTTCCAATCACGTAAGATACACATGCCCTCTTTTTTTATGGCATTTTCGGTAATCTCTTTCATCCCTCGAAAAAAAAAATTTTAAACTAACTCCCTATTACTGAAATTTCTTCTTCTTTCTCTTCTTCACTTCACTATAATGGGAATTTAGTTTATGATTTTTTTTTTTTTTTTTTTTTGAGGGATGGAAGAGATTACCAAAAATGCCTTCAAAAAAGATATCTTATGTGATTGGGAGTGCCGGAAAAGGGGAGGATTTTGGCCGGAAGGACCTACTTCAGAATTTGAAAATAGTTATAGGATCTAGTTAAATATTTTTAAAGATTTAGGACCAAGTTCGGGAAACATAAATAGTTACAGGACTAAAATCTGGGATTTTCCTTTATTTTTACTATAAAACCTTTTTTTTCTAGATAAATAAATAAATAAATAAATAAATTTGAGAAACTCGAGTAGTGGTGATTTCCAAAAAAAGACTTTTCTGCTTAAGTTAGAAATTTGTTATTTAAGTAAATTTCAAAGTAAAATAAATAATCTACTTACCTAAAATAGGGATGCGACCCCTTTTATAGGGGGCTTTACTTAATAGAGTATGATTATAATTCTGATGTGGGATTGTGAGATTTTTCTCAAAAAAAAAGTATTTTACTTTTTTAGACAAATAATTACTTTTTTATATATTACCACAGTACATATATATATATATATCTAATATATTTATATCCATATATATCATTCTAAATTTAACTCACATTAAAATAATTTTATACCATATTTTAATTATATATTATAATTTTAAAAGTCTGTCGCATAGATCCCACACTTAGTCAAGAGAGAGATCTATTTATTCTTTCAAAATGAACGTGGTTTGATTCAATGAATAACTTGAAAAGATATCCTTTTTCATCCCTCTATACAAAAATCCAAGAAGGGGGTCCCTTTATATACATCTATATATATATATATATATATATATGTTTTTTGTTTCTTTTTTTTCCTTTTTTTTTTTGGTAGTTATATATATATATATATATATATTATGTTGATATAGAAAAGATACAACTTTAAACACGAATCTTCTTTTATACTCCAAATCTGAAGTATTTCAGAGAATACAAAGAAGAATAAATGGTATTAAATAAAATATTGTTTCTATATCTGGCTGCCCACATTGGTTCATGATTTCTTCCAATCAAATTTTTTATTTATATTGTTATTTTTTAAGCAGTCAAAAATTTATTTTTAACAAAACTTGAATTAATAATATTTATATTTATAGGTAAGATTATTTATCATTAAATTGTATATATTTATTATAGTTGATTTATAAATACTTTTTTTTAGTTCTCTAAATTGTATCTATTTAGTAGAAATTAAATATTATACATACATATATATATATATATATATATATATTTTTTTTTCCTTTTAAGGTATAAATTCAATTACAAAATGATCAAATCTTATAACAAAAATATCTCGATAAAGATTCATATTGTACATACTACAACAATTATATATGAGTAAAGATTTAGCCATTTGACCTAAATCAAATTCACTAAGATTTAGGAGAGTTTTGAGCGGTTATTAAGCAGAAACTTGAAACCCTTTACTCAATAATGTATTTTATACCTGTAACATATGAAATGTGTAAAAACGGACAATATTATTGAACTGTTACACTTATTATATATTGTTTAAATAGTTTATTTTAGATATAAAAATATCAATAAAAATAAAATACGTATCAATTTAAAAAATTAACCTAATTATTTTAAGTTAAATTAATAATTATGATTATAATTTTTATTTAAAAAAATACGTGCACACACATATATATATATAATGTTGTTAATTTTTATGCTTAATTAGATTGATACGCATCTTACTTTTTATTAAAATGTTCTAAAAAATGTGACGCCTTAAAAAACTCTATATCTATTTAAGGTATCAAATAATTTAGAATCAAGTGAATATTACTTTTTTAAAAATTAATTTTTTCTTAAAAATTTATTTTCTATTCATAATTATTTTTTTGATTGCATGCCGAATCGAACCCGCAATCTATTAGGAAAAACAGGGAATCATGCCACTAAATCAAAGGGTCATAGACCTACTCATAATTATTTAAATACCAGACTTTATTTATTTAAAATCTATTATTAATTTAAATACTTACTTTTCAATTCAATAGAAAATAGTTGACTATTCCAAGATAGGTGTATAATTAGGATCTTTTAATTTTCTAAAGTAAGGCATATGACAATTGAAGATTGAAATTTCTTCTTCCTTTTTTTTTTATTTTTTTTATTTTTTTAAAAATATATTTCATCACTAGCTAATTTATTTTACTAATATAAATTAGTTTATAAAATTATACATAATAAAAATGCCTCTATAAAAATTAGAGGTACTTGATATATATATATATATATATATTTTGAAATTTGATATATTTTTGTTTCTATTGTATCTCGAATTCATGACCTTTCAAATTATAAGTGAAACTGCTACCAATTGAGTTACACATTTTTGACACATGTGCTTGATATATGAACTCTAATAGTTAAAAATTATTAAATTTAATAAAAAAATTCTTTTTAAAATTAAAAATAAAATGAAAATTTAATTATATATATATATTTATTTAAATAATAAAAATATGTTTTTCTTGTCAAGAAGGTTTAAATTTTGTGGACAATAATCTTCTTTATAATTCGAGAGATTATGAGTTTAGGACAGGCGAAAGTGCCTCCAAATTAAAAAAAAAAAAAAACCGAAAGAATGTTTTCCTTTATAATGCCCATATTTTGGGTAAAAGCTTTATGAAAAACAATCCAAATAAATACACTCGAAAAGTATAAAACAAGTAAGAATGATAAAACGGTGTCTGATCATCATTTTTGATAATATCTTCTTTGCCCAATGATATATTCGGCAGCCATCAAAAAGTCTGGTACCGCACGAACTGCTGCCTTTTCTTTCTTTTCTCTCTTTTTTTTTTCGTATTCCTTTCTCTGTCTTCGTCTTCAATTCCCTTTCTCGGATACATACACAAACTTTTTTTTTTTTCTGTTGAAATCCAAAATTCTTCTGGGTTTTAGCTTGTTTTGGTGAAGATCCAATTTTCAGTTTCTTGTGTCCTAATTGGGGTCTGATTTCTTTTAAGTTCCGACTAGCCCAGTACGGGCAAGTAAGCCTTCAGCAGAGTACTTCTGGTTTTATTTATATGTTTGCGATATATTTGTTTCTCTGAAGTATCTGATTAGTGAATTTGGGAAAAAAAAAAAGTATGTAGGCGCGGATCATTGTTGTCATCAGAATCTGATCTTGATTCTTTTATTTTTGCTGATTCAATGTTGTATTGAGTCTGTTCTTGATTTAACTTGTGTATGAAGTTCGTATCTCGGCCATAATACTTTAATCAGGGCTATACCTAGGTTTTAGTCTTGAAGTTTTGTTCTTGATATATATGTATATATTTAGTTAACTTCAATGCACTTCGGATACGGAGCTCTGCCATTTCCCCTACTAATATGGGTTTACTTTTCTTATTTGATTTGTATTTTGCAGGGGTGAAATAGAAAATCAAAGTTCAAAGGTCCGTATCAAACTTTTATTCTGTGTTTCACAAACTCTGGCGCACTTCATTGGACGGATTTTTACTTTTTATTGATCGAAAGTATTCTTAACTGTGTAGTTTATTTGCACAAAGGAGTTTTTTCTTTTTGAACTAATGGATTTACTGGGGTATGACTGCAAGGTATTTATTTATTCATTCATTCATTGGTTTCAGCTCAAAAGATGGGCATATACTTGAGTAGCCCAAAAACTGAGAAGTTTTCTGAAGATGGTGAAAATAATGGGCTTAGGTATGGGTTGTCATCAATGCAAGGATGGCGTGCAACAATGGAAGATGCTGTGAGTATTCAATAAAAGATAATTCCTACAAGTAATGTTATTATGGCTATCTGACTTTTGGTGTACTAATCGATAATATGCATTGTGTTGTATTCCTGCCAATTCCTATGTAGAGTAGTAAAATAAAGCTTTTGGATCTGTTTCCTATCTGGGATTGGTTTTTTCTTGAATCATTGGATCCATACAGTTGAATCTTCAGGCTCATTCAATAGTTCATGTGTAAGTTTCTTTTTATTACTTCTCTAATGATTCTCTCTTTAATCCTTTTTAGCACGCTGCACTTCCTAATCTGGATGCTTCAACTTCCTTTTTTGGCGTATATGATGGTCATGGGGGTGAGTTTCATTTTCTTGTATTGATGTATTTTGTGTATCACTGGATAAGTCAAGGTTTTATCTTATAGAGCAATGTGTAGCTAATAGTATGTATTTGGTTGAATTTGAGTAGATTCCAAAACACAGATTCTTGATCAGTAACAATTTCTTATTAGAAAGGGACCAATTTATTAATCTTTTGATAGCAAGGGGCATGTACTGCATTAGATTATTGGATATAAATCTTTCTTGCTGAAAGATTTAGCTCATAATTTACTTTGCATGACCATCACAAGGTCTCTGCCACTGAATTGAATTGGCTCCTTTTAGCACTTCTGTCTTGTTTTACTTATTGGTGTCATAAATGCTGGTATTTTGTGAATATTGTTTAATTTTATTTTGACTGCCTTGTTTGCCAGGCTTATAATGTCTGCTTCAGATACTATGATTGCCTAATTTTTGGTTGCTTTGGTTATTTCAAGTAGCTAAATTTCAGAGACATTGGAATATTAATTTTGAGAGGAAATCTGACCTTTTGTTGCTGTTACTTAAGGATTCATGTGCATGATTAAAATTGTATCTGGTGTTTCTAATTTCTATCAGTTGTCTAGAGTTAAGGATGAGAGTTAATATCAGAAAGCTTGTAATTATTCAAAAGCTTTGCAGGGAAGGTTGTTGCCAAGTTCTGTGCCAAGTATCTTCACCAGCAAGTGCTCAAGCATGATGCCTATGCTGCTGGTGATATAGGGGCAGCTGCTCATAGAGCATTCTTCAGGTTATTATTGCTTCTGGATTCACTAGCCTCCTTTTTCTATTTGTATTGTCCATAACTTTCCTGCAAAATTTTATTAATTCTTCTGGTTATCACTTGTGACAGTGTATCATAATCCCATGCTATGCTGGTGAGGGATGTTTGCAATGCTTTGAAGCATGCTTTCTCTGGTTTCTTGCAATTCCTTGTGTAATAGCACCTGGAATCCTACTTGAATGATGATTTTTGTGTATTATATTTCTAGAAAATTGTCAACCTGGGAAGTTATGCTATTCCTTTCTACTGCCATGGCAGCTAAATCATTACATGAATTTTAACTGATCTCCTAGAAAAAACGTTTTTGATGGTAACTTCTTGTCTTCTCTCTCTCTCTCTCTCTCTCTCTCTCTCTCTCTCTCTGTTCTTTTAAAAATTAAATTATAATAAAGGCAGGTGAA
>JAXGGT010000131.1:10067741-10080439 GCA_035583425.1 Marsdenia floribunda | reverse complement strand
TCTCTCTCTCTCTCTCTCTCTCTCTCTCTCTCTCTCTCTGTTCTTTTAAAAATTAAATTATAATAAAGGCAGGTGAAGATATTTGTAAATAGAAAGTTAGATATTTTATGGCATAGAAATTTGTAAGAGTTTTAGTCATCAATATTGGTTATAGTTTTATTTATCTACAATTGCAAAATTGACTTAGTAATGGTATTTTGTGTTTATTCAGATTATTATCCATGATTTAAATTTTTGCTGCAGCTTAGTCTTGTTTCTGATGTCCATAGTTTATTCAGCTTGCTTTTCTTCCAGAAACCAATTTTCGGATAGCATTTTTTGAACTACAATTATACTGTAGATATGGATGCTTCTGATGCATCTTATCAATGGAAATGACTTATTAAATTTGTGCAGAATGGATGAAATGATGCGTGGGCAGCGTGGGTGGAGAGAGTTGGCAGTTCTTGGTGATAAAATAAATAAATTTACCGGTATGATTGAGGGGCTCTTGTGGTCTCCAAGAAATGGTGAAGGAAGTGAACAGGTTGATGATTGGGCCTTTGAGGAGGTATGGTCTAGCAGAGAAACCTGTAAGACTATTAGCCTCTCACTACGAGGAGGAGCCTTAGGCATTGACTGAGTTAGAAAACCTTGACTAAACAATTCTGAAAATATCATTAATTGGAAAAGAACTGCATACATAATGCGTGTAGAGAAATCCTTTATTTAAATGTTCTAAACAAATCCTTGTAAAAATTTAAAATCAGTTTCTTAATTGGAAACAAACTAAAACTTTTATTCTTGGACATATGAAATTTCTAAAGCTCCAACGAATGAGTCAATATCCTTCTTGATTAAGAATGCTCCAGTTTCTAGCCCTTCCTTGTTCCCCATCAAGGTATTTGTTTAGAAATGCCTTTAGTCACTGTTCTGAAAGATAACGAGGATTTCTCAGATTCATCACATAACTAAGACTTAAATTGTGACAAGCTACTGATATTGAAGATGGGATTTTAAATTAGTAATTCTGGGTTCAATGAGCTAAATTTCATCCAGAAATTATGGGTTTATACTCAAAAATTTTAAATTTATTTTTCCTATTCACAAAAAATGGTCTATTGGACACTATTGATTTAGAGTTTCTTTTATTTTTAATGTACCTTATCATCCATTTCAAATTAAACAGTATATGCTATTGCTATGGAGTTGAACTTGTCCTTGAAGAAAAGAATGCTTATGGGAAGTTACTAAAATTACAAATTTACAGTATGCTTATTTGCAGGTTTATCCTATCATGTTGTCTGAAAATGAGCTTTCAAAATTGTTCTTTGTTTTAGTTTACGGTTCATGATTCATGTGCCACTTCTAACTGTTGTCTGGTTTTGTTTTTTTCATAATTTTGGTTACCTACATAGGGACCTCACTCCGATTTTTCTGGGCCCACTTCTGGATGTACTGCATGCGTTGCAATTATTAGGGAAAACCAACTTGTTGTAGCAAATGCAGGAGATTCTCGTTGCGTTATCTCACGGAAGGGTCAGGTACTTTACAATACTGAGAATCTTTTCTGAATTGCTTTGTATTAGCTCAGAAGAAGTGTTTTGGCTAATAAAGGATATATTTCATAGTAGACCTTCTGTTTTGTTGTCAGGATCTCTTATACATTTGCCAGTAGGATAATTTACTATCTTTTAGATATGGAGCTATGCAGTCTTGTGGGTTTCAGGTCATTTTTAAGCATATAAATTACTTTGCACCTTGTGAACTTAAGCTTTTACTCGAACTGGTAATTTCATGTGGTATCATGGCAAAAGATCTTGTATTCTAATCCTGTTGCCTGTGAATATAAAATTCTTATACATGTGTTAATTGTTATTGAAAATTGTGTCTCATTTTCTATCCACATGTGAACCGGGGGGGAAATATGTTTGTGCTATTAGGTGGTAATTTGATAATCAACTTCTGTTCCTGTTGAAATGAAGTATTAATGGATGTTTTTCTTTTCTCAGGCCTATAACCTCTCAAGGGATCATAAACCCGATCTTGAGGTTGAGCGAGAAAGAATATTGAAAGCTGGAGGTTTTATTCATGCAGGACGTGTCAATGGTAGTTTAAACCTTGCAAGAGCTATAGGTATGCATTTGATAGTTTTTCTTAAAGTATACGGAATTCCTTTTCACTGTCCAGGCCCGAACTTGACATTTGATGGCCATTGTTAAAAATATTTGTGGCTTGTTGTCAGTGGGTGTTGCCTACAAGATATAATTGGAAAATTTTAACTAGTTTTAGTTACTACAGGTGATATGGAGTTCAAGCAGAATAAATTTTTACCTGCTGAGAAGCAAATTGTAACAGCTAATCCAGATATAAATGCTGTAAGTATTCACTTCATCTAGAAACTGAGAGAAATCATTATAGTTATCTGAACTTGTCAATTTCTATGCTTTTGTATGCTTATTCTTCAAGTTTGGTTTTCAAAAACTCTTCTCATCTGGGATCTTCCTTCTTCTGGAACTGATGACAATCTGAATCTGCAAAATCAAGACTTTGTTAAATTGGGGGATGCATGATCCTCTAATTTCAGCATCTAGGATGTAGAATTTCCTCCTATTATTTGATGATATATCTGCATTTGAAGGTTTGGGAGGGCTGATGCTATAGATATTGATGTCATATTTTATACTGTTAAGAAGAACATGGACCATTGGAAAGGGATCTAATTAACAACTTATTTAAGTTTCCAAAATAAACTTTTAATTACTAGATCCTAATAATAGAGCTCATGCATGTAAAGGCTTCTTCCTAGTGCCAATGTAACTTTTAGGCCCTAACTAGTTTTGGAGTTGAAATTTGACTATTATGACTGATGTGGTTATGGCATCAAAACTACAATACGTAATCTTAACACCAAAAAGGGCACCAAAATATGTTACAATTAAGCATCCCCAACAGAACGATCAAACTACTCTTGGAAGAAAAAAGAATGGTATATAATTGAAAACCAATGGTGTGCTTGTTTGTTTTGAAGTAAAATAGAGATTTGTAACATGTTTTCTCCACTTAATGTTTTGTTTCATGGTAAAGCAATGTGAAATGGATCCAAGTTTGGTGTAGAACCATAAGGTTTCAAAAACCAAATAAGATTTTAGCATTCTTCAAAGAGATCACTCTCTTTGGTTCAAGCTAAAACATAAATATATTGAGCTTTCATGAAAGTTGGCTTCTAAAGGATATGATATTCAATGTGATCTCTGAAGCCCTGGGATGAATTTGGAAAATTTCCCCCGTTTGTGTAAACATCTAAAGAAGTTCTAGTCAAATTTAATTGCGTGCTAGTGATTACTCTGATTTAATGTGTGCAATTGTTAATATTTATTCATTATTGTGATATTTACCTGCTACTGCTGATGTTTATTCTTCTTAAAAATTCAGGTTCATCTTTGTGATGATGATGATTTTATTGTGCTAGCTTGTGACGGTATTTGGTATGCCATCTTTTCCCTTCATGCTGTGGCCCTTTTCTTTTCCTCTTACCGAGCTTGGAATAGTTAGGATACTAATATATTTGGCTCCATGGAAACTCTAATAATTAAAGTGAGATGTTCAACAGCTAAGCTTATTCTTTCTTTTATGAAATTGTCAGGGATTGCATGTCAAGTCAGCAGCTTGTGGATTTTATACACGAGCAGTTAAAGACTGTGAGTTGATAATATTGTTATTTGTGTGCTCCCCTAATTTTGCGAACATATTTCATCGTTAGGAGCCTTATTTCTGGTCATCAGAAAGTACATATTTCTGTGTGTATCATATCCTTTCTGCATAATAGGTTTAAAATTAGATAATTGTAAACAAAATTGTCGGCAGCTTTTGGTTTTCCAATCAGTAAAGAAGATCATATGTTCATTATTCAGGAATCAAAGCTTTCAGCAGTGTGTGAAAAAGTACTCGATAGGTGTCTAGCACCATCTACAGCAGGAGGTGAAGGATGCGATAACATGACAATGATATTAGTACAATTCAAGAAACCATTCCCCTCAGAAGAAGTAACAGCAGAAGAAGATTCCTCTTCTGGGAAGGAAGTTGATGGCAAACCAACTGAATCGACAGAGGTTCCAATAGAGGAGGAGGGAAGTTCAAGCTAAAATGAATGGATGGATGATCGATGTTCTTCATGGCGTTGAAAATTTGTGCAGTGTTGGTCTGCAATTTGTACATGATTTTTGCTAGTGTTGAACCAACTAAAAACATTGATGGGAAAAGATTTTGAGTTATTATCATATGATCTTCCTTGTGCTTGGTGATTCTTGTACTTAAAAGGTAAAAGAAAATGTATAGAATCTACAGATGATTTGCACAAGATGGACCTTCATGCATATCTTTTAAATAATATGATGTGGAGAATACATAAAAATGAATTTACTATTGCAGTGTGCAACTATCAAGGGCAATGTGGGAACATAGATTAGTTCATGACTACCTATTACTTAAAAATTAATGTGCCTTATTTGTTCCACATGAATTTTATATTTAGCAAAATGGTGGATTTGTTAGGCATTGGCTGGGAGATGGTGAGACTGCCCTATTCTGGTTGCTGGATGTTCCCTTGCTAATTTCGTCGTATTTTATGAATAGGGTTAGAAAGTGAGAGATAAATTTTTTTTACAATATCGACAAATACAAGAGATTTGAAAATTATAATTATGCTTAAATTAGTATTTTTTAGATTATTAATTAGATTTTATTTAGAACTATGTTTTACAGGAATTAAAGATTGAAATTTCATAGATTTAATTGGTATTGTTTTTTTCTTATTAAAATTAATTATTTTGTTAAGCTTTATATAAATAGAAACTATATGCATATTTCAGATTAAAAAAAAAAAAAAAAAATGAGGGGCTGTGGCAGCGGCAGCTATGGCTGCTGTATTAAAGGTATTTGATTAACCATGAGGTGTAGCGTGGTGATTGTTTACCTCGTCTCTTAACTATGAGGTTAGGAATTTGAATTCTGCCTATGAGAATAGAGTACATCTCATGACCAGCTGTTTATCTCTAATGAGAGAGTATCTCCATCGAAAAGAATTAGTTACTATTATCAGTGGTGGATACTTGTCATTAGACAAATAAATATATATATATATATATATATATTTGATTTAAGCTGTTTTGTGGTGTATGTACAGTATGTTCCTCTCTCTATATATATAATAAAAAATAAAAAATAAAAAATAAAAAATAAAGAAGAAGAGGAAAGGAAGACAGCAATAGTGCCGAGCACTGTAGGTGTATGTTGTTACTTGTTAGTTTATATATACATATATATATATATATTATTTTGTTTTTATTACTTTAATATATTAATGTACTAAATTTATTTTAATATTCTAATTATTTACATAAATAAATTTTATGTATTGATTTAATAAATTATGTTTATTATATATATATATATATATATATTATTTTTTCTAAATCTTATTTTAGTAATATATGTATATATATAATTAAAATAAAAAGAGAAAATATTTATTTTTATTTCTTAGAAAAATTTATCAATTTGATTCTCTTAAACAATGAAGAAAAATTAGTCTAGTCCAAGAATTATTTATAAATAATTGATTTAATTTCAAATTTCAAATTTTAATTTTATTTTATTTTCGAATAATTTTTAAATTTACAAATTGATTCTTTAATAGATTTTCTACCAAGTTACATGTTAATAGTATTTTTTTTTTTTTTTTTTTAATATAAAGGATAGAAGGAAAAATATTTTTAATATGTAAAGTGAAAATTTCGTATGTATATATACTAAAAATATATCAATGACATTACTTAATGTTCATCGTTCCAAATACAAAACAAAGAAAATATTTCTAAAGAAAAATAGGTGTGAAATGAGCTGAGTTTTGATATGAATTATTTAAAGAGTAGTGTCAAAAATTTTTTTTTTTTATTTATTTAAATATATATATAAATAAATAAATAAATAGAAATGAAAAATTGACCGGTTCAGTTCTTTAACTATTTTTGTTAATTAACTTAAGTCCATAATTTTTTTTTTTAAATCTGTTAAGTCCTACATCTTTTTACGAGCAGCCTGTTAAATTCTTTCTTCCGGCCAAAAATTTAAATTTTCAGCTAAAATTGAAAGTCCATTTCCTTTGGTCATATATCAAGAACGGAAACAGATTGAGAGGGTGAAGGAGAAGAGGTGTGAGAACTGAGAAATCTTTGATTCAAGGCAAGAGACTCGGCAATAAAAATGGGAGGTTGATGAGATTAGAAAACTAATACCCAAATATATACATACATACATACATACATACATACATATTTATATAGAAAGACAGAGAGAGAAAAAATATATATTATCATTTAACAAATTGGAAGATAAATGTATAATTTTCAACTTTGACAAGTTAAAGAGAGAAAGTGAGAGAAATCCAGTAAAATAGTTTTCTCTAAGGTACAGATAATGGAGTTTCGGGAAGACATCGAGCCATGACGGAATTCCTTCGATGAAACTATTTATTTATTTTTTTTTTTTTGTTTATGAGGGAAATAGTGTGAGGACGATTTTTCCCTTAAAAAAAATATCACGTGCCCGACACGTGATTAATTTTGGTCGAAAAATTTAAATTTTTGGTCAGAAGGAAGGACTTAATAGACTGCTCGTAAAAAGATGTAGAACTTAACAGGTTAAAAAAAAAAAATGTAGACTTAACAAGCTGCTCGTAAAAAGATGTAGGACTTAACAGACTAAAAAAAAGATTGTGAACTTAAGTTAATTAACGAAAATAGTTAGAAGACTAAACCGGCTAATTTTCCAATAGAAATTCTCAAAGATGACAAATAAGAAACATGTTTCAAGAACAATACAAAAAATACAGTCTAAATATTCTCAAACAAAATATTAAAAATCTCCTTTCGAGAAGGATTTTGAAGGGAAAAAAGAAAAAAAAAAATCTAACCTGCCACATATTTCACGTACAATTCGGATAAGAACACTCTCAAATTTATTGACAGAGACTGAAAATGGCAACTTAAGCTATTGAAGAAGCAAAGATTAAAAAAAAAAAAAAAAAAAAAAATTAAGGTGATGATGAGTTTTGGAGTTTAAAATAGAATGGCCAAAGAAGTAATTTAAAAATTGAAGAATTGGGGTAATTAAAGTTAAGTTTTATTTATATTTCTAATTTTACCCTTCTTATTTTTTAAATAAATTATAGGTTTATTAGTGAAAAATATGTTGAGGGATCAATTTGTAGGCTCAAAAATTGGTTAAGGATGAAATAAAAAAAAAAAAAAAAAAAAAAATTGAAACTAAATCAACTGCTCATAAATAATTCTAGGATTGATCGAACTAATTGTCCAACAATCAATTTTATCCATTAATTTGTCAATAAGATTCTTTTTAAAATATTTTTGTTAATAAGATTTTTTTTTTTAATTAAATAAAGTTCTTTCAATAGTAATCATTAGTTAATAAAGTTTTCTTAACATTATATATTTTTTGGGGAATATTTATATTGATAAGGAGATTTTATTGATTAAATATTGGAGTTAAAGGGATTTTATTAACAAATCGAATGCTAAAATTGAATGGAATTGGTCATTTTTTCAATTTTTTGAGTTGATGGTCTAAGTATTTTTTTTTTTTTTTTCTTTTCTTTTTGTTAAATTGACCTACTTTTTCAATTAACTAATTGACAAGAAGATATTTATAGGATAGTAGCGCATTCACCTATAATTATGAAAGGTCATGAATTCAAGTCATGTTGGAAGTGAAAAAATCTCAATTAAAAAAAATGTGTTGTCAAAAAGGCGTAACTTAGTTGGTAACATCCTCACTTATAATCCGAGAGAGGTCATGAGTTCGAGACAGTCATACGCAAAAAAAACCTCAAAATTAGAAAAAAAAAAGAAAAATTGGCCTGTTCAATCCTCTAACTATTTTCGTTAATTAACTTAAGTCCACAATCTTTTTTTTTTTAATCTGTTAAGTCCTACATCTTTTTTACAAGTAGCTTGTTAAATCCTTTCGGCCAAAAATTTGAATTTTTCGGCTAAAATTCATCATGTGCCAAACATGTGATAATTTTTTAAGGGCAAAATCGTGCTCGTACTATTTTTTGGACTGTTTTACTGCAAATTTTGTATTCTTATTAAGCATTCTTGTATCCCTTTTCCAAGGATGCAACTACCAACTTGACCTAATAAGAGAACAGACAAAGATATGAGGATGATTTTGCCCTTAAAAAATCATCACGTGCCCGGCACGTGATGAATTTTGGCCAAAAAATTCAAATTTTTGGTCGGAAGGACTTAACAGGCTGTTCATAAAAAAAATGTAGGACTTAACATGTTAAAAAAAAAGATCGTGGACTTAAGTTAATTAACGAAAATAGTTAGAGGACTAAACCGACCAATTTTTCAAAAAAAAAAAAAGTATTAACTAATTTTAGCTAAAAGTAATAGATTTGAGAACCAAATACATAGGAATAATTACAAAGAGTGAATCTAGGTTGGAATTCTTTCTTAATGAAATTTACAAAAGATAAAATTTATAAGATAGATTATGTGATTCATTTGTAAGTATTTCTTTAATTGTATGATCTTTAAAATCAATTTTTAAACAACAATCTTTTGGATAAAACCTCTCGAAATATTAACAGAATTATATGATCCACAAATTCTAAAAATAAGAAATTTATTAAAAAAATATATTAATTAAAGTCGATCTTGAACTCTTAGATATCGAGAGAGCAATATGCTAAGCTTTAAATTCTCTCTGTAATCCTTTTCACCAAATGGTTCTCCCCCCTCTCTAGAACATGATTACTCAAAACATGGTTCTTAGATGATTATTGAAAAGAAGGGAAACTATAAACCACATATATCTTCTACTACTTTTAGAAAATTCCTCAAAAAAGATTACATCGTTAAGTTAGGAAAGATGAGTACGTTTAGTCTTCGATCATTCTATGGCAAGTTTGATTCTTTTCTTGGTAGGCTTTTTAGTTTTTTTTTTTTTTTTTTTTTTTTTGTTATTCACTACCAAAATAAATAAATAAACTATTGAGACATATCTATTAAGACATTTTAAAATTACAATTCTTAAAAGCCTTATTAGAAGCACTTATATAAAAATATCTTTAAAAATAAATATTTAAACAATTAAAAACGCGATTAAAAATGTCTCAAAAAGTTTTTATTTAAAAATAATTTTAAAAACACATTTTATTCATACACGAAATTCTTCTTGAGGGGATTAGAGTTTATATTTAAGTTAATATGATTATATCAAGTATATCAAAATAAGATACGCCCCAATATATATCCAATTTAGATCCTTAAAAGAATTCTAATATAACCATTTTTTTTTTTTTTTTTTTTTTTTTTTTTTTTTTTTTTTTTTTCGTAGTAGTAGTAGTAGTAGTAGTTGCATGTTTGATCGTTTTTCACCTAGAATAGTAAAATTTTAGGGTGTGTTTGGATTTCCACTTTTTTCAAGTTGAGTAGAGTTTTTATGTTCCCTAATAATCCAGCACGTTTGGACATCATTTTTTTTCAACACAAGTTTGTCTCCCACTTTTAACATACTAGCCTGCCACCTCTTATCTACTATTGTTCATAATTGAATAAAAAAAAAAAAATTGCAGAACATCATAATTGCAAGCAAATTAACCGTACGCTTGTCATTCGCCTTCTTCAATACATATATATATATATATATATATATAAGTGGACGGTCCAAGAGAGAGGACGAAAAAAAAAAAAAAGTAAAAAAAAAATTCAAATGGAAATTGGGGTCAATGGTGTGGACCCCACAAATATATATATATATATATATTGTTAATATAATAACATTAAATACTTAAACTCAAGAAAAACATTCTCTTACATATACAATTATTACACTTATAAAACCTACATATTTAACCCTCATTTTATCCAACATAAAATTCAATTTGAAAAAAGTGGGGGACGTGATTTAATTTGAGTGAATTTTTGTCTCAAAAACACTATTTTTTTCCTAGTTCAGTTGAAATCCAAACACACCCTTATTTACTTAAAAAAAAAAAAATGGAAGCATTTGAAAAAAAAAAAAAAAAAAAAACTCCTATGTAGGGAAGCAAACATGGATCCCAATATAGCCTCCACCATTTGAACAAGACGTTTTATACACTATTTTTAGGTTTCACTTTTGTGAGCAAATCTATATAAAAAAAAAAATTATACTTAAAAGTGTTATTTAAAGATTTGATGAATTTTCTCAAAAAATAAAAAATAAAATATATATTACTATAATTTTTAATTATTATCTTTGCTCCTTGAATATAAGGATTTCATGTATAGTCTCGTTTATAGTTTATTTTACTCAATAAATTAATAAAAATAATGAATTATTCTTGTCAACTATTTAAGTGAATTATAGCACTTAAAATATATAAGTCTATGTTACTTTCTTGGTTACCTTTTTTCCCATCATAATTATTTATTATTGAAAAATTAGAGTATATAATTGTTTTTAATTAAATTCGGAGTATTTTATGAAAATCATGATTTTCTTGTATCATCATCTTTCTCCTACCTATGAGTGAGTGAACGTGCATGAGATATAATGAACTATTTTATTTAGATAGATACATATGTAAATGTAAATTTAGGGAAAGATAAAGATGTGAATTAATTTCCCACCTATTATACACATACATATATATATATATATATATATCACATATGTTAGTATGAAACAGCTTTTTGCATGCACTTCTTCTTAATAATTTTCAACCTTAATCCTCACTTCTTCAATCAAATCCATTACTGCCCTTTGAGTAGAACCACCATCATCCAAAGCTTGCTTCGCCATTTTTCCATACTCACGAGCTTTCTTTCTCATTTCCATCGTCTTCTCATCACCAGCATCCATTATTTTCCGTATGGCCAGTTCGATCTTCTCTCTTCCCCTGATGTTCTTCCCAAACTCCAGCCAATACAGCCATTGGTTTCCACCCACCGGCACCCCAATCCCCAACCCCTGCGTGACCAACTTTTCGTTGCAAAACTGGTCACAAGTTAAAGGCCAAGTTATCATCGGCACACCGGCGGAGATCCCTTCTAAGATTGAGTTCCAACCGCAGTGTGTCAAGAATCCACCCACCGACGGGTGGTTTAAGATGGACAGTTGGGGTGCCCAATTCCTTAACACTAAACCCTTATCCTTGATTCTCTCGAAAAATCCCACCGGAAATCCTTTCCCTTCTTCTATCCCGTTTTCTTTCTCATCTCTCCTCCTGAGTGCAACCAATATAAAGTTATGTCCAGAGGATTCTAATGCACAAGCTAATTCCACCATTTGTGTGTCCGAGACTTCAAATAAGCTACCGAAACATACGTAAAGGACAGATTCGGGATCCTTCTTGTCTAGCCAGTTTAGGCAATAATATTCATCCTCCTCCTGCTCTTCCTCTTCCTCCTCAGGCATTCCTCTAATTTTGGCACTAATTTTTGAGTTAATCTCGGACGAGGGACCAATAGCAAACACCTTGAGGCCGGTGACCTTGGAGAAAAATTCGACGTTGTCGGATTCCAATTCCTTGAAATTGTTCACTAGCACAAAATCGCATTTCATCTCACCTGCTCTCAGTTGTTCCTCGACCCAACAAAATTCCTCGGTGGGAAGCTCGGACTTGGTCATGGTAATGGCGACTGGCAGGCCAGGGACGACGAAGGACTCCGACTGATCATCCTGATCATGAATCTGATTCTTACTATTATTATTCCTCAAGACCTCTTTGACACATGCGTACAAAACGCTGTAGGGATTGAAGGAAACACACGGAATTCGGAGGTGAGAAGCAAGATCTGCAGTCCATGCGAAGAAGGAGTCCACGACGATGCAATCGAAGCGTTGGTCTTTAATAAGGATCTCTTCGTAACTCTGACGCATTGATTCATTAGCGAAATGGAGCTTGGACGGGGTTATAAAGGATTCCTCCTCTTTCGTCAGTCCCAATTCTTGGAAAGCCACGGATACAATGCGGACGTCGATTCGGGAACGATCGTCGTCGTACCTTACGAGGTTTTCGATGAGTTTGACGTTGTATTGGGTTGCTAAGATGGTGACTTGTTGTCCATGGAATGCAAAGTATCTGGCAATATTAGTGAGGGAATATGAATGGCTAGGAGCACCATAGAATGGTATGAAGCAGAACTTCAATGGGGGAGACATGGGAGTTTCTTAGTGCTGCAGGCTCAAATGATGATGAACCTCTTACCCTTTATTATTATTATTATTATAGATAGACAGCTTGAGGTTTTCATGAATTTCGGTTTCATTCAATGTATTAGGGTTAGGAAACTATTTAATAGTTGAATTTGATAATATTAGTTATGATATATATATATACACACACGTGTAACGATAACTTAATTAATCTAGTGTCTAAATTATTTTTAATTAGTTTTTTTTTTTTTTTTTTTTTTAACTTTTTATATTTTTGATAAGTCCAACCCTCCAAAATCAATGATACCTATTTAAGATTTTTGGAGTCGAAGTTCCTCTCTTGGTCTACTGGTCTAGGAGTCTCTCCCTTACCTCTTAGCAAACCAAGAGGTTGAGGGTTCAAATCTCTCCTGGCCATAGGTCAAGGAGTTTCTCCATTACCTCCTGACTCGTCAAAAGATTAAGGGTTCAAACTTCACCCGGGGTTC
>JAXGGT010000131.1:10046223-10067641 GCA_035583425.1 Marsdenia floribunda | reverse complement strand
TGGCCATAGGTCAAGGAGTTTCTCCATTACCTCCTGACTCGTCAAAAGATTAAGGGTTCAAACTTCACCCGGGGTTCAAGGAAAAAAATAGAAAAGACTAGAGATTAAATTGACTAATCAAAAATAATTTTCACGCAGACTAATAATTATTTGACCACTTTATTTATTTATTTATTTATTATCATCTTTATCTGTTTGAACATTAAAGAAAATCCATATTATTTGACAACTAAGAGAAAATCCTATAAATAGAATTATCCTTTTTCAATGATTCATCAATTATGAATTATGTCAAAAATTTGTCTAAAAGTAATATTGTTTTTCCTCAAACTAAGTTTGACTTAAAAAACAAAAAAAGGAAAAAAGTTGTCCAAACACAATAAATTAAATATGACAAGTAAAAAAAGAGAAGAAAGAAAGAAGAAACGAGTAACAAATTAGAATCAAATTGCATTTCCAAACTCAAAATCAATGATACCTAGGTAAACAATATTTTATTTGTATTATTTAATGTTTTCCATATATTATTTTGTCATGTAATATTATTTGATTTTTTGAAAAGTCAAACTAGCTAACATTGATGACGTATGCATGAATCAATACTTTATGTTAATTACCAATAAATAAGGTCTCGAATTTGAACTTTATGTATAAAAAATAAGGATATTAGGAGAGTTTTTTCCTTGAAAAAGGATTTGACACAACTTTATTTTGGATTAGTCAAGTCCAAAATAACTACCGAATAGTAGAAGGTTAAACAAAAAAAAAATAATAGTAATAAAATTACATATGAATTATATGCCCACACCCCCTCAATCAAAATTGTGCAAAAAGTGAGAGGTATACAACTCCATATAATACATTTTCTCTTATTTAGCTAACATATTTAAGGATAAATAACCAAAATTGCCTCTTTATGTTTGTATATTTGTTGTAGACTTATAGTCCTTTATGTTTAGTTTTAAGTAAAGTAATTTTTTTAAAATTTTTGAGTAATAATCATAGTGATACTTTCTTTATTTAATTACTAACCTTTTAGTTAGTTATTTATATTTTTAAAAGTATTTTCGGATAAAAATATTATATATATATATATATATATATATATATATATTTTGAATTGATAAAAGTATCTCAGAATATATAAATAATTAATAGAATGTTAAATATTTAAGATTTAGTCGAAAATTCTTAAGGAATCACTCTGGTTAAAATAAACACAATAAATCGTATACAAAAATATGATAATGAGTGATTTCTATTATAGTTTTTTTTTTTTTTTTTGTCTCTAACCTTGAATTCATGATCTCTCAAAGTATAAATAAGGTTGTTACCAACAGAGCTACGTCTTCTTAACGATTGTTTTTATAGTTATGTTAGAGGTAAAAGTCTTCATAATTTTTTTTTTTTTTTTTTTTTTAGAAATATATATATATATATATATATATATATATAAGAGATTTATATATACCTCTTTAAATACATCAGTGTGGTGCCACTTGTTGCTGTAATTCCAACTTCAATTAGTATATTTAAGTTTCGAGTGATTCTCATCTATGTTAAAATCTATCCTAATTTAAAATGTATTAATTATCATATTCAACCATGTTATTTTAATTTTAATTTAATTTTTTAAAAAAATTTTTTTATTTGAAAATTAAAAATATTTAAGCAAATTAATCTTTTGACTAGTTGTAGTAAGTAAAATGTAGAAATTATTATTTATTATTTTATTTATTAAAAAGTAAAGATGTCATTTTAATTAAAAAAAAAATCCTAAAATTAAAAATTCAATAAAAAATTTTATTTTTATTCTTAATAGTTAGAGATGTGCATATCACATAATTAATTTGTGATTAATTATCTTGTTTTAAAATTAGTTAAAATAGTATTTGTCCGAACTTTTATAATTCAAAGATTAAAAAAAAAAAAAAAAATCTAAATGGACTAATAAAAGATCGTTTAGAAACTAAGAAATAAACATTTTCTTCTATTATTATATTATAATATAAGTCAAGTTTAGTATACCACAATCTGTTCTTGAAAATATGTAATGCATTGTTGGCAATATTAATGAAAATTATGTTTAAGTACAATTAGGTAATCATCTTGTAAATATTGTTTATAGTTAGAGGTGAAATTTTTTCTTGTAGAAGAATTTGTTGGGAATTTAAGCTTTAAATTCCCTCCTAAAATCTATCCAGGAAATATTAAAATAGAGAAAATAACAATACGAAGATTTATTGTGGAAAACTCCCAAAATAGGAGAAAAACCACCAGGGCAATCAAGGCCAAAGAAGAAAATCCACTATGTGAAAAATTATTACATTCACATAATTTTTCTTCTCACACTTACAAGAAAACTTTAACTCTCACCCAATGAGAATTTTAACTAGAGTTAAAAGTAATTACTTAAACTTTTAATTGGGACACTTAACTAAGGAGTCCAACCCTCCTTATATAGGAAACGAACTCCTCCCCTTTTCAAACCTCCTCCAATGTGGGACAAAGAGCAACTTCTAAGAATCTCCACCTTGCGACTTTGCCCAGTCTCGTAGCTACACTTCACTTCGTGAAGATCTTTCATAGTTTCTGGTATCATGCTCCACTATAAAAAGTATAGACACTCAAAATAAAACAATTCCAAACATTTTACTTCGACCCATGTCGAAATCAACCTTGTTGAAAATTTATGGTGCAACCTCCACGTTTGGCTTTACCGGAAGTTCATCAACCATCAACATGAATTTCCACTACACACCTTGCATTAATGCCAAACCAATGCCCATGTGCAAATTTGTGGATCCGCTAATATTAACATATCCTCTATCATGGCAACTTAGCGACATGCCATAAGGACGTTGATGTGGAGCCTAACTTGGATTAGGGGTAGATCTGTCCTTTTCGGCGGATCTTCCTTAATCAACTGTTGGGGACGCCGTCAGTCCTGCTTTATTGGGCTTTGACCAATTCTGACTTAAGCATCGGAGGAGTCATCCGGTGCTTAAGTCCCAATAAAGGTTAAAAGTCCACTTACCTGGTCAAAGGCATCTTTAGTCAAAGAGGAGTAATAATTGTATAAAATCATGATGTGAGATTACGTGTCCTTATCATTGTAGAAAAATGACTTAATAAAATAAAATAAAATAAGATAATGGATATTACCATGTGTCTTTATCATTATAGGAAAAGGATTTAATAAAATAAAATAAAATAAGGTAATGGATATTACCATAATGCCCTTTTAAAAATAAATAAAGGTAATGAATGTTACCATAATGTCATTTTAAAAATAAATAAAGGTAATAATAGATTTTACCATAATGCCCATCAAAAATAGAACTATGGTAATGAATATTACCATAATACCCTTCAAAAATAAAGATAAAAATAAGGTAGTGAATATTACCATAATGCCCTTCAAAAAATAAGAAATAAGGTAGTGAATATTACCATAATACCCTTCAAAAAAAAGAAAGAAATAAGGTAATGAATATTACCATAATGCCCTTTTAAAAATAAATAAATGTAATGAATATTACCATAATGCCCATAAAAAATAGAACTAAGGTAATGAATATTACCATAATGCCCTTCAAAAATAAGAAAGGAGATGACAGGGCAAAGAATCGTGATATGTGAGCATGAAGGGTCGTAGAGGATGCCTCTTAGGAGATGTATCATTAGATGCAAATGGGTTTGAAAATAGATACCTTGAATGAAGTGTTGAGCAAAAAGAGGCGACTATTAAATAACATATGTTGTATATATGTCATATTAAAGTAGGATAAAAACAATACCATTCTATTAGGGAATGGTCATAAATGAAACGGTGTCTCCTGCCACGTGTACGATGGAGATGGAGAGACAGTTCATTGTTGTCGAGTATAGATAAGAGATAGGGATGCAGATACCTACATATTGCATTATTCGTTGTGCTATTGTTGTGACTTGAAAAGTGTGCCAAATTCCGGCGATAAGGAAATTTTTTTCGGTGACTACACTGAAAACCTGTAAGTAAAAAGGAAATAGCATTTTATATCACGTGTCAAATTGCATTCTTTATCATATGCCCAGTGTATAATAGCCATCGTCTGGCATGACGATCGTCTATTTTCACTTGCTGCAGTGTGTGTTTGTTACTTTGGAAATTCTTCCATCTAGTATTCATCTGTAAGATCGTTGACTTCATGTCTTCTTCTAATACAAGTTCATCTATTGCTTTCCAAGTATTCAAGTTTATATACCTGAATATTTTGGCACTGGAAGATGCATATGATATGAAAGTCTGTTTGGAAGATTTCCCAACCGCAAATAATTCAAACGATGAAGTGACAGAAGATGTGCTCCTGGATCAGGACCCATAAACTGATGTGGTGATAACATGTAGAAGAGGTGAATGTCGAGAAACCTACAAGCGTTGCTGGTAGTGATCCAAATGTTGAAAATGTTGTGTCTGATGAAGAACCTGCTGAAGGTGATGAAGTTCCTAATTGTTTGCAAATGACGGATTTTTATCTGCAATATGTGATAGGTGTAATGGATTATACTCAATCGTCTGAAGATGATGGATTTTTATCCGATCGTTTGAAGATGAGTATGATGTCAAATCGTTTTCAAAAGTTGAGCCTCGTGATAATCCCATTCCCAAAGAAATCAAAGGGAGCCAGAGATCATGGTGTTTTATATTGGACGAATATTAATCGTCTAATCAAGGAGCTAGAGCTCATGTTGTTTTGTCTAAGTAAAAATCACTTGTGTAATCTAGGAGCCAAAGCTAGTATTATTTGCTAGAGCAAACATCGGTTGTATAATCTGGGAGCTAGAGTTCATATTGTTTTGTCTAAACAAACATCAAATATATAATCTGGGAGTCGGAGCTAGTATTGTTTTTGTCTGAACAAAAATCAAACGTATAATCTGGGAGCTGAAGCCCATATTGTTTTGTTTGAGCAAACATCGATTGTATAATTTGGGAGTCTGAGCTCGTATTGTTTTGCTTGGGCAAATAATCAATTGTATAATTGGTAAAGGTTTAAATTCGCAGCTATCGTCAAACCGGCCAAGATTAATTTAAACTAGAAAGCAATATAGTGCTCACCATGTCATCTCCCAAGGAAGCCTTAATCGTCAAATCAAAATTAAGAACCCACTAATCTTAATCGAAAAAAAGGGGGATTTTATGCTTAACAGAAATTTAAAAACAAATAAATAAGATGAAATAGAATGCAAATCAATAGTGAGAAAACGTAATTAGCCTAGGGTTGATGCTCCAATTTAATTCTTCCTCATTCCTCCTAATATCCTCGAATTGAGATCCTAATCCCTTGATTGAATTCTAATTTGGAATCCCAAATCAGATTTGATCACCTACTAACAACTTGTTAGAATTCGATTAAGAATTAACAGGTTTCCTAGACAATCGTCTAATCCAACATCTCTCACTTAATCTAAGACCCATGAACATCAAGGTAATCCATGAATCCATAAAAGATCCAGATTTGAAAGCAATTAGATAGAGATAATCATGAAAGTTCAGTTAACAATCGCCAACAAAACTAAATGCAATCTCAAAAATTTAACCCAATGAATAATCATTTAATTTCATAAACAAACACAATCAATCTGAAAATCAGAATACAACCTAAAATAAATGATGTTCTGGAACTCTGAATTGCCTTGGAAGCATCTTCACCTAAACCGATTACAAGGTGTTTAAGCTGCCATGATTTCCGAAAATCTCTCCTTCTTCAGATCCGTGTTTTTCTTCTTTGCTCTCTGATTTTCGAACATTTTTCTAATCTGATTTTTTTTCTTTTTATTTAATTTTCCTGTTTTCTCCTCTTTTTCTTGGACTTTACGGGCCCCTTTAATTTTAGCCTAAATCTATTGTATATTGGACTTCATAAAACTATCACATGAGGTCCACCAGGTCATTTGGACTTAGGCCTAAAATAGAATAAAAATATAATTAAAAACCTAACAATTTAATATCATACCATTAAAGCATAATAATCCAAATAACAAATAAAAGTCCTAAGAATGGTAGAGAGATGTATTAAATACTAAACATAAGAGGGTCCAAAATGTATAAATCTATATGTTATCAATAATCTGGGAGCCTGAGCTCGTATTGCTTTTTCTAAGCAAACATCAATTGTATAATCTAGAGCCTAGGCTCGTATTATCTGGAGCTTGAGCTCGTATTGTTTTGCTTAGGCAAATAATCAATTGTATAGTATGGGAGTTGTAGCTCGTATTGTTTGGAGCCTGAGCTTCTATTACCTGGAGCCTAAGCTCATATTGTCTGGAGCCTAAGCTCGTATTGTTTTGGCTGGGCAAATAATCAATTGTATAATATGGGAGCTTTAGCTCGTATTACGTGAGCTTGAGCTTGTGTTCCTTCGGAGATAACAAGATGGAGATTTAATGTGTCATCTAGGTCTAGTGAGACCAACAATGGCGAAGTTAGCACCTTTAAGATATGTGAATGCTTGTGCCTATCTGTATAACTAATCGTCTACAATTATGTATCGAGAAGCAGAAGAACTGATCTTATTTGCTTCAATCTGATTGTTTAACGAAGTATCTGTGGGGTTCCGTAAAATAAATCCCACACCCTTTGTTAGGGCGGAGGACGATCAATCAACATTGGCGATCTGGATTGTGTATAACTTGTTGCATGGGGACATTGGTATACACAAGAATGTCGTGTGTCTGGAAATATGGCATCAACTTGTGTGACGTGAGGATTAGCATTAAGACATGTGTCTCAATTGTGGAGTATCTGAATTCTAGCCCTTGTAGCAAGTGGCTCAGATAATAAACAGGATGATCAATATTCGTCCAAGTGACTGAGAACATAACTCAATACTTCTTTCCATCCTTGAAGAATAAAAGATGGATATTTAGTGCTTCCTTTAGTTCTGGAGAAACTAATAATGGCAGAGTACTCAAATATTTTTTGGGATCTTTGAAAGCCTATTAACAGTCATTATTCCACACTTACCAAAAAAAAAAAAAAAAAAAAGACAGTCATTATTCCAAACAAAATTAGAAGTTTTAAGGTTTCAAAGTACCCGATATAGGAGGGATCGTTCTCCTGCTTTGGCCAAGAATCTGTTGAGAGCTTTGTGGGATACCATGTATCCTAAGAATCTTCTAGCTTCCACGCCAAAAGAGCATTTCTTTGGATTGAGTTTCATTCCATGAGTTTTGATAGTGTGGAAAGTTTCTTTGAGATTGTCCAAGAAATGGCAGTATCTTTCGTTTTATGAGAAGGTCATCAATGTAAGCTTTTATGTTCCGACCCATCTGTGTAGCAAACATTCGATTCACCATGTTCTGGAATTCAGCACCAGCATTCTTCAAGTCAAAAGGCATACATTTTTAGCAATATAAACCCTGAGATGTGATGAATGATGTTTTATCTTCATCTTCTTTGGCCATCTGAATCTGGTAATAACCTTTGTGTACATCTAAAAAACATAATAAAGCATGTCATAAGGTTGCATTTACCATCTGATCAATCTTGGGTAGGGGGAATGGATGCTTTGGTATATGTTTGATTACAAATGTGAAATCAATGTGCATTCGCCATGAACTATCTGGTTTTGGCACAAGAACTGGATTAGATACCCAAGTAGGAAAGATAACACTTCAAATTATGCCAACACTCAGTAAATTGGTTACTTCCTTCTTAATGGCCTCTTGTCTATCCAGGGCAAAGAATCTCCTCTTCTGGATGATGGGTTTTATGGAAGGTGGGATGCCAAGCCGATGTTCTGCAAAGTGTAGTAGAATGAGGCCCAAATCTCTTGCTGACCAAGCGAAGATATCATATAATTCAGTGAGAAGTTGTTTCAAAGCTTCTTTCATCTGTTGTGAAAGACGATGACCAATCTTTACAACCTTCTCTGTACTACCCATGATTTGGAAATCTTCAACTTCAGCTACAGGTTCAATTCATTCTATATCTGTGTTGACACCCTAATCCATCATTTAAGAGGATTCATCTTGTTTGATAACTGTCATGAAACAAGATTGAGCCTGTTTCACATCCCCCATGAACTATGATGCTTGTTGTGTATCATTATACTTAGTTCATTTTTAAAGGTGCTAACTTGACCATTCATCAAGTTAAGGCTTGGTAGCCCCAAAATGACATTGTAAGTAACAGGTGCATCAACGACCAAAAATTCCATCGTCTTCAATAAGGAGTTACAGTGATCTCCCAAACTTAATGCAAATTAACTGTCCCTTCAGCACATATGGTGTTCGTAGTAAAACTAATAAGAGGTATGTGTTCTCCAGATATAGAAGAACCTGAAATGTTCACTGCTCGCATTGTGTCCAGATAAATGATGTTGGCCAAATTACCGGTGTCGACTAAGATTCGTTTGACCAAACAATCCTCTATGTCTAAGGAAATAACTAATGGTACATCATCATTGATGACACCCATGCACTAGCGCTTCTCTTGGTGACTCATCGTCTGGATTTTTGAGGATATACCAGAGATCATGTTGATCACTCTGGGTTGTTTCCCATCTGCATGCGAATGTCCAGATTTTTCAATGTATTCCAGTAGGTAACCTTTCTGATGGCCAACTCCACGCTCCGTTTCAAAGAAAAACAATTGTCAATGTGATGTCCAACGTCATTGTGAAATTTACAAAACTAAGACTGATCGCGTTTTTCTCTGGGTAGGAGGATGGATTTGGGAGGAAGGAGGATGCTGGGATCTTTTAGTTCCTGCAAAATAAGAGATTTGTAACTGTTAATGGTGTAAGATGTCATAAATCTTCATTGGGATTAAGGTGAGATGTGGGAAGTGTTTATCCTAAAAGGGCAGATCTTTGTGGATGCTCATCTGTCCTCTTGGACGATAGTCTATCTGCATTAAAGATCGAAAAGGAGGATGGTATTATTTAGTTCTCTGAATCTGAAATCTTCCAGATGAGTGATCGTCTTTGTGTGTTGGCTTCTTAAAATACGGTTCACATTGGAATGGTCTTCTGAAAGCCGGATTAATCTCGTTAGGGATATCCGAGTATATGGTTTGTCCCTAAAACATCCTCCACTTCTGCTATCTGTCTACATAGGTTCATCTTTTTCCCATTGTCTAATCTCCCGTTTGGATTTCTCCAAACCTTCAGCTTTAATCCACTTGGTGACTTTATCCAAAAGGTCTTTCATCGTTTGAGGTTGCAAGACATTTAATTTTTCGGAATAACGTCCTGGTTGAAGGCCGTTGCGAAAAGCTTTAATATAAGTTTCTTCGGTTAGATTGTAAACCTGAAGACTTTCTGTATTGAATCCTTTCAAGTAATCAAGGGTTCCCCTGTATGTTAGCTGATGTGGTAAAGATGAGTTATGGGTTTCTTCTGAGCAGGACTACCTGCAAAATTTCGAACAAACGTCTCTCCCAATTGAGTGAATGAACTGATAGACTCGGATGGAGAGCAGAAAACCAATCAAAGGTCTGTCCTTCCAATGTGGTGTCAAACACCTACAAAGCATCATGTCACTAGCAACATGGGTTAGCATAATAGTAATATAACATTTTAAATGAGACTCGAGATTGAAGGACCCCCGTATACTTATCCATTATTGGAAGTTTAAAATCTTGTGGCATGAGATCTGAGAGATATGTTGGCGTCAACGGATTGGATACCTAAACATTCCAAGAATGTATAGGAGCTTGGAACTTGTTGTAAATTCACTAGAATTGATAGTATAAACCTTATCTCTGGTCAGTCAATAAAAGAGGGTCTTGGATGACGGGAATTGGGTTCGTCTGACGCTGTGACCCAACAACTGGAATTGGGTGCGTCTTCCTTTGTGTTTGTCTGTTTGGTACTATCCGATCTGAATTACCAACCTGATAATCTACGTAGCCATCGTCTACAATCCCTATGTGGCGTTGTCTTACTGTGTGTCTCAAGTTGTCGTAAACACATTCGGTTGTGTTTGGTTGCTAATTGTGCCCTTTCTTATGGTCCAAGAATGCTTTGAATTCATTTGCATGTTGTAGCAAGAAAGTTAGACGATTAGCTTGGTTGGGATCGACCAAGATGGAGATGATCAGCTTGGTTAGGATCGTCCAAGATAGGGTTCTGTCTGGCACTGGAAATAAAACATGTGGGGGAAGGTTCTTGCAGTCTCCTATATTCATGAGGAGGAGGGAATCCACTAACAGGACAAGTATGTTGATTCTTGGATCTGGGAGGCATCTCTGTGATATCAAGAAGATTTGATACTACTGGTAATGGGGTTGTCTCATTAGCCATTTGCAAAGAAGATGGATGAAGCGATCTGTTAATAGGGATCGTCTGTCGAACAACAACAGAGGACGAGTTCAATTCAGAAGAAGGCGTGAGATTCTTGTCCATAGGTATGCACAAAGAATCCATCGAAATTTTGATTTGTTGTCAGCAAATTGAGAGGAGTTCGGACAAGAAACTGTGGGCGCCAATTATGATGTGGAGACTAACCTGGATTGGGGTAGATCTGTCATTTCTGGTATATCTTCCTAATCAACTGTTGGGGGCGTTGTCAATCCTGCAAAAACAAAGCCACAGTGGGGTTTTTTCCCGGATGGCCCCCTCCGATACTTAAGTCAGAATAAGTCAAAGCCCAACAAAGTAGTTAAAGTCCAATAAAGGTTAAAAGTCCACTTAGTTGGTCAAAGGTATCTTTAATATATTTATAGAGTTAAGGAGGATCAATAATTGTATAAAATCATGATGTGGGATTACATGTGATTATCATTATAGGAAAAGGATTTAATAAAATAAAATAAAATAAGGTAATGGATATTACCATAATGCTCTTTTAAAAATAAATAAGGGTAATGAATATTACCAGATGTACTTGTCTTAGTTCAAAGAAAATCATCTTCCATGGAGAGAGACAACATTAGCATCATTGCCAATATCTCCATTTACTGGACTGGAGCCACTTGCCAAACCGACTCCACCTTTTTGACAATTTTTCTTGACGTGCCCAAATTGTCCACACATCCAGCAAATTCCAGCTTTCTTTCTCATGAAATTCTTCCTCTTCCCAGTAGTAGTAACTAAAACTAGGTTTTCCGATGGATTATGCCTTCCACCATCTAACCTTCATCTCTCCTTAGCAAGGAGCTTACTGGTGACCACAAAAAAAATTATTTTCTCCTTCCCATGGATCAAAATAGGCTTCATATGTTCATAAGAAGGTGGAAGAGAACAGATGAGTCCCAAGGTTTGATTCTCATCATCAATCTTTACTCCAATTGATTCAAGCTCGGAGATGATGCCATTGAGAACACTTAAATGATATGAAATACTTGTACATTCTTTCATTTGTTGTGTATGAAATTGCTCCTTCAGATACACTCGATTTGAGATGTCCTTCGTCTGATACAACTCCTTGAGCTTTTCCCAAATTGCCTTTGTCGTAGATATTCCATACACATTTGCAAGAGCATTCTTAGCTAGACAGAGTCATATCGCACTTGCTACTCTCAAATTCAGATCCTCCCAATCTTCATTGCTCATTGTAGGTTTGCTCGTTGTACTAGCAGTTTCTTCAGTGCCGCTAGTAGCACTACCTTTATCTTTAAGAGTTTTTTTGCCCTTTAATGCTTTGTATAATCCTGACTGAATCAAAATATCCTTGACTTGTATTTGCCACAAGCCAAAATTGATTTACCCATCAAATTTTTCCACATCAAATCTCAACAAATTTGAAATTCTATTTCCTGACATTTCTGTAGCTCTGATACCATTTGATGGGACTTTAAGCTCTAAATTCCCTCCTAAAATCTATGCAGGAAATATTAAAATAGAGAAAATAATAACAAGAAGAAAATCCACTATGTGAAAAATTATTACATTCACATAATTTTTCTTCTCACACCTTCAACCCCAAGGCACCTACAAAGTTTCTTACAAGAAAATTTTAACTCTCACCCAATGAAAATTTTAACTAGAGTTAAAAGTAATTATTTAAACTTTTAATTGGGGTACTTAACCAAGGAGTCCAACCCTTCTTATATAGGAAACAAACTCCTCCCCTTTATAGACCTCTTCCAATGTGGGACAAAGAGAAACTTCCCACATAATTAAACTCTACAAATGCAATCCGGATTTATCAAAATGGTGAAAATTTGTATATAAATTAAAATAGTAAACTAACAATTAATCATTATATATATATATATATATATATATATATATATATATATATATATCACTTAATAATAGTCATAATGTAAACCTGAAACCTTTTTATTTAAATTTGCTATTTTTTTTAAAAAAAAAAAAAAAAAACTTATTTGATATATAAAATATAAGAATATCAATGGTTAAATTTAATATTTAATACAATTTAAGTAAGACAATATTTTTTAATGATATTTACAATTTAATTAAATGTCTGAGTTTAAGATAAAATGAACAAACTTAATTGCACAATAAATATCAATTCTAGTTACTCAAAGTTTGTTTATTATCAAAAAATTTTCAAACATCGAGAACATTGTGGTAGTCCAATGGTATGACTCTCTTTACTTAAGTGCCTCCACCTAACTTGTCAAATGGAGGTCCTGAGTTCGAATCTCACTAAGGATGACCTTGTATCGGATTTTAGCTATGTATTAGTAGTATTAGTATCTCGGGGGCCTACCCTTATAAATCTCTTATAAGGATACTGATATACAAAAAAAAAAAAAAAAAAAAAAAAAAAAAAAAAAAAAAAAAAGAAAATTTCTCAAACATCTAGTGTTAGTGTTGGGTTGTACTTTCTCTTATGATTCTCCCCTTCTCAAAGGATGATTTATATATATGTAAGTCCCTTTTGAAAACTGGTTTAAGGAATTTTATTGAATTTATCATAAATGAAATATTGAAGTTGAGAGAAGCCCTGCTTTTGGTTCAAGTCCTAATTTTGTGCCTATATAAAAGGTTCAATGAATTTTTAAAATAAATAAATAAATTATTGCAAATACCCTTAAATAATTATTTAACATAAGAAATAATTAATCTTTATTTAAGCTTACTAAATAGTTTGAATTTAAATTTTTTTTTTTAAAAAAATAAGGATGAAAAATTATATAATAGTTTTACCAATTTGAATTAAAAGATGGTGTGAATATAGTGTTTAAACCAAACCGAAGAGGTCCAAGAAGAAGCCCTTTCCAGCATCAATAGCAGAAAAAGCTCACAAGGGAGGTGAAGTAGGTAAAAGCACTTTAAGTGGGTTTTGATAGCCACACCAACCCCTCTTTTCTCTGACAAAGAAAGAACCAAAAATGTCATAGTACAATTTGTTAACAGTGCCTAACAAAGATGCCTTCCTTAAAGAGTCAAAATAGAAACAAAAATTTGTTACTGCCGCATATGTTACAGTTAGACAATACATCCTCTCTCTCTCCCAGGACCTAGAAAAGATACAATTTATAACTAAAATATAAGATCCAGTAAAAGGAAAAACATAGAGAGGGGAAGATAAAGCCAAAAGTAGGAACAACATAAGTAATCGTCAGCAACTCTCATTCTCTCAATGTATCCAAGAAACTTTGCAACTCCTTTAGACCTTCTGCAGAAATGCTCCGATGCACTCTGCCACGAGGCGCAACTAAGTTTGGAGGTGGCTGTGACTGGAAGCACACCATGACTACAGCTAAATTGTCTCCACTCTTTCTCTTCAAAGCCTCGTCAACGATGTCTTTGCAACACGTGACTGGGTCATTGTGCTCCTGGAGTCTTCGGCGAGCAAAATCCACTGCATTTTGGCTTCTGAAGACATCCCAGATGCCATCACAACCTATGATGAGGAACTCATCCTCTTCTGTTAGAATTGTTGTCATAAATTCAGGCTCTGCACTGAGAGGCCCACCCTCCTGCCCTTTCAATCCTTCCATGTGCCAGTCTCCAAGTGCACGAGCAACATTAAGCTGCCCATTGAGGTAACCATCATATACATATCCACCAGAAGCTTCTATACGCTTTTTCTCCTTCAAGCAAACAGGTTTATGATCTCTTGACATCTCAACAGCTTTACCCCGACGACAGAGTACAGCTCTGCAATCTCCAGCATTTGCCACCACCAAGGAACTGTTGTATATACAATGAACAATGAATCAGCGACCAATGTACAACAGGAAAGGGCTCAAAAATTGAGAATTTCCACTCAAGCAGGGACTACAAATCTAACTTTAATCTTGAAAATTTTGATTTTAAGCCATTAGCCAGGATATTTTGGTCTACTTCACAGGTCTTCACGGGTCAGGGGGTGTTTTCTCTGATCCTTTGTCTTGTTGCTGCTGAATAGGAATTCTATATTGAGAATATTTATTATCCCGGTTATCAGTGAAATGAAGTCTTTCACAAGTCTAGTCTAAATCAGTTAAGGACTAACGATTTGGGACTGCATATGGAAAATTTCTGTTTTTGTTATGCATGCCTAGTAATGTTTACAGCATAGCAGGATATAGACATGCATCCAATAATTCTTAGACTATACAAAAATTGTTAATTGAAAAGAATCTAGCAATTTTAAGTACAAGAAATTTCCAATTTTTTCAAAATTTTTCCTTCTTACACTTCTCTCACCTAGACATGCACCCACCTAGCAAGACAGAGAACCTAGCACTTTCAAAGTTCTGTAAATTCTGCAAGATTTAAAAAAAAAAAAAAAAAAAAATTGGTAACCATAGTCTAGCACACTATTTCAATCCATTGCATAGATGCTTAACTACTCCTATGCCAAAGAATTAAGATCACTGAACAAAATAATATGCACTGAAATCAAGAAGTGCAAATGGGCATACAAATAAATTGCAGAAATGCAAAATAATACAATTCTTGTCAGTAAAGATTATTCTTCCAGAGTAGAGTGAAGAGAAATGGTTTGACTGGAAAATATAAATATCCCTAGCATCTACTCTCATTTCAGATTTTGAACAGCACAAAAAGGATTAACTTTTATTAACTCTAACCTCCCAATAACAAGAGCTGCCAAAGCAGTTGTACCAGAAGCAAGATCAGCATCCAAGGAGCAGGCTTCAGCGAAAGCGGTATCCGTCTGCAGGAAAGCAGATGCAATAGCCCTCTCAATCTCCTGAGGGAAATCTTTGCCCTCAGCAATAAACCTTGGCAAATGGTAGCATGCAAAGTCAGCCGCATGTCTTCCTCCATGTCCATCGAAAACCTTGAAAATCCAATCACAAGTTAGTGGTGACATGCACACTTCAAAAGGTAACTTGAAGCAATTTCAAGCAATATGTAGACAAATACTGTTTATCTATAGATAGCATTCTTGTATTAGCACCATCAGTTTATCTATACCGTTAATATGTAGTTCTATTGTGCAAGGAAACTATACTACTTTGTGAAATGGCTGAGATTCACTTTGGCTTCACATTGTCATAGAAAATTCAGAACTCATGTTCTCTGAGTGCAAACTCATTTAGATGGCTGGAGTAGATACTTCAGAATTTGTAAATAAAAGAACAGAACGGGCCAGAAAAAGAGAACTTGTATTCTCCTTATTTTTCTCTCTACCTTCTCCAGTCACTCCTCTCTTAGTAGCCCTCCCTTACCAGCACACAGTTGTGCACTCACCTCTAATCTCTCCACTCCTGATCACTAAGACTTAGCCTAAGGGGTCCAGTATTCAACCAAAACTGAAAAATATGACTAAAGTGCTAGAGGTGTGACAGATTTTGGTTCAGTTTCCTGGAAACTGTAGTCCCTCCTAACTGGCCATCATCACCTCTCTCTTCTCCCATCTTTCAGCACCAGTGCAGTAATTGTTATTCTAACAAGAGCCTATTGAGATTGGCTTCAGGTAACCCCACCTTTTCCAGCCTAGCCATTCTGGCCTCACTCAAAAATTCCAGACAATCATGGAAAATGACTGGATATGTAAATTGGATCTTGGTTTTTTCCTTTTGCTCCCTATTTTTCAACCTTCAATTAGTTCATAAACTAGGTTGTGGTAATCTGTATAATACATATGTTGTGACAAAGAGGATGAGTACAAAACATCAATATAGATGTAACTAGCAAAGGGAAGGAAAGCAGATGTTTGATTATGATGCTGTCAGGTCTCCACAAGTGATTTTAACATAGCCGATGAAGATCCATCACTCAAGAGAAAATGCATACCTTAATAATCACTGACCAAATAAGCTTTCTGTGCTAGAAAGTTAAATAGCCAAAATAATCTTTAAACATCTAATCAAAAATACTAAAAAATAGAGTTAAAATGGTAAGTTATTCCTAAAATCCTTCAGTTCCTTTTTTCTAGCTTTCAGTTATCCTGTATAAATTTTTCAAACCTTCTAAGAAGATCAGTGGGATATGGAAATTGAATTAATCAATACATTGAAAATCACAATCAATGTTGACCAAAAAGGAATAAAGGAGTAGCCATATTACGCCAAAAATTGCATGACTCAGCTCTAAAAGGGAAAATTATTAACCTACATCCACATAGGTAATGGTTTGTAACTGAACTGTCTCAGAATGTCTCTAACTGATAGTAGATCAGAAAGAAGTGTTATTTATATAGTTTAACAATCGGTAGGCTTTCTCATTTACTTCCATTATGCTCATATCAAACAAGACAAAAATAAAAGTGCTTGGGGGACATAACTTCCCTTCCAAGAAACAAACCAAGCCTACGAAAGAAACAGGCACAGCAATCACTTTCTCATATAGACAAGCCTCCTGTGATTGTGATGGTCACAGAATCTAGAGACAAGATCACTTATGAATATTATTCTATTATTTCAAAATGTCCTTTTAGTTAATTGCCAAAGTTACAGAACAAGCACACAAATACTGCAGCCTATAGTGTCTCAAGGCGAGAAAATTTTTACCCCATAAAATGCGCTAGGCACTTTATTGATGCTCTTCAACCCATAATCATTCTTGAAATCATCCGTACATACATATACGTCCTCCATTGTTGAACGAGAACCAATGTCTGTACATGCGCCCGAACGAAGAACTGGGAGAAGTTCAGTCTCACTACTATTTATACTTAGTCCTTCCAAAGAAACATCTGAATTCCTGTTCTTAACCTGGTATAGTTGCCGTCCAATGAACAATTTGAAGGAAATACATGAAGCAACCAAAACGGTCAATTAGAAACAAGTATAATCTGCTAAAACTATTTCCAGCCAAATTGCCCAAAAAAAAGAATAGATAGTACAAATTAATAAACTATGAAGTACAAATAATACACAGAAATATGATGTCTAGATGAAAGTTAAGACCCAACTAAATAGTAAGATCACATATTTCCCCCTTTTTGCAGTTTCTTTTTTTGGCCTTCTCTTCCTTTATTAGAGTCAATAGAGAACACTATGGCAAACAAGAACTAATTTACCTGGAGGGTTCATACTGACAAAGTACAAATCAAATCCTAATTCCACACTTTCCTTAGTACTCCCCAAGATCATGATAGATCATGTAACTTGTAAACAATGAAAATTTCACTTTACTAAGTTCAAAATAATACTGTCTCTTCTCTCCTAAATCTTATGCCCATAACTAAAGATAAATTAATTGTGGTCATCATTTCGCCAATTGAATTTTCAGACTAACCGCTAGAATCCAAGAATATAACTTACAACTGTAAAAAATCCTAAAACGCAATAAAGACTTCCCAACAACTAAATGTACGACACAAATATATAAGCACTCATTCACATGGGGAAAAAACTTAGAGCTAAAGCACTTGTTTGTTTTTTTTATTCAAAGCAACAAATAAAAGGTAAAACCGAATTTCATCCTTTTTTTTGTTACCAATGATGGGTGTCGAAGAAGACACTTCTGACAAGAAGTGGGGCCCAAAGGGTGTCCAGAGCTCAAAGAATGGCGGTACACACCGGAAATAGGGTTCGGAGGGCGTCCGTCGCCGCTTGAGATCACATTCTCCCTATTGTTATCACTCCCACAACTATTCTTCGCAAGTAAGTTAATTCCCTCCATTTCGATTCTGAACCATTTCCAGAAACCAAAGTGTAAACCTTTTCTCCCTTGAAGTAGCAGTCAATTGAACAGTTTGCAGCTCAATTTCAGAATTGAATGTTTTCTAGGGTTTTTCCAGAAGGATTGAAGATGTGTTTGTAAATATGTGTGTGTGTATATATATATATATTTTTAATGTGTAGATTTGATCTTTAAAGAATAGATGGGGAAATATGATAGATAATGGTAAGGAGCCGTTGGAAGATAAGAGAAATGTGGTATACGACGTCGTGCGATGTGAGTAATCAGTATTTCTACCGGTTTAGGATATAGAAAATTGGCGAATTTAATTCAAACAATTTTTTTTTTTTTTTTTTTTTTTTTTGCCACTTTAAGCGACTCAGATTCATAGATTCTCTGCGATATTTAATACTAATATTCTTCATTTATATATAATTTTTAAAAATTATTGAAATAATTTTAAATATTTAAAAATTTTAGTATTTATAACTCTAAATATTTTATTTTAATTTTTAAAATTTTAAATAAATTATAAAAATATAATTTAATTAAAATTTAAAATATAAAATAAATTATTTAAGATCAAACATATCAAATCCACTATTATTTATAATTTTTAATAAAAAATACATAAATTAATATTATATTATTAAATTACAAAAAAAAAAAAAATCAAAATTATGTCTTCCTCTTTCACACTAACAAATGTAGATTATTTTATAAAAAAATTATAAATAATTTTAAATAAGAAAAATTAATAGATTTAATCTCTAATATTAATCTCTTTAGTGTAATTAGTCATTTTTATTTATTTATTTATTTTGGTTTAATCTTCAGATATGTGGTAGCCACTTTGGATTTAGATTAATTCAAAATTGAGCCGCGTGAGACTCCTTTTCAGGGAAAGTTCTTTCTAAACCTCATTTGTCTATACACAAAGTTTGAATTCAATACCTTACTTAAGGGCAACGACGCCCCTTCCACTTAACTACTTAAAGCCAACAGGTTATTGGTTCTTTATTTTTTATTCAGTAGGTCTCTAAATGTATACATTTAGTCCTTCTTTTTACAAAATTCATTGTTTGAGAGGTCAAATCTATTATTTCACATACTCAAATAATAGATTTTATGGAGAGAGAAATCAAATACATCAGTTTATTATATATTGGAGACCTACTAAATAAAATAAAAAAAAAAAAAAAAAAAAAAGAACTAATTACAGTAATAATCAAAAGATTAGGAACTAAATCTACTAATTTTCCTTAAATTAAAGAA
Organism: Marsdenia floribunda; assembly: GCA_035583425.1. Taxonomy (NCBI): domain Eukaryota; kingdom Viridiplantae; phylum Streptophyta; class Magnoliopsida; order Gentianales; family Apocynaceae; genus Marsdenia; species Marsdenia floribunda. Next base: position 10,048,376 of record JAXGGT010000131.1, on the reverse strand, counting down.
TATTATCACCACAAATTTGGATCGATCTTTTATTTTTCTTTATAAGCATTTAAAATTACATTTTTTATTTTTATTTAAAATAATACATTTTTCATGTATAAAAGACAAATATGATATGACTAAATTTTATATAATTTAAGTCATATATTAGATTTGAAAAATGTTAATATATCATTTTCATGACTTAAATTTATGGTGTTTTTTTATCAACTAAACTAAGTAATCTTGTCAATCTTTTTATTATTAAAGTATTTATTTAAGTCTATTGATAAAAATAATAATAATCAAATAAATTTAAAAAAATTACAATTTTAATAATAAAATAAAGAGGAACAATATAATTAATATTATATATAAAAAAAAAAATCATCCTCCAAAAATATTGTCAACATTCTATATAAAATAGTTTTTATTACTATTTTTTACACCTGTAATTATTTAATTTATTGTCTCATATTTTTAATAAAATATTTTTTTATAATATATATAGTCATTCTGTATTATATTTTTTTATATATTTTAATTCATTTTAGAAATTAAATATAACAAGATTTTAGAATATTAATTTTTTAAATAATGAAATTTATTATATATTAGTTTCTATTTTAGAATTTTGTATAATGAAAATACGAATTAAATTGTATAACAATAATGAGAAGAAGAATTTAAAAATTTATAATATGAAAATGAAATTGACAAATTAAAAAAAAAAAAAAAAAAAAAAAACTAAATGGGATATATGAAAATAGAAAAATAAAGAATACAAAAACTAAAATAAAAAATTATGAACTATACTTTATAAAAATTATAATAGGGACATGAAATTAGCTATTTTTTCTTTTTTCTTTTTTTTCTTTTTTTGGTAAATAATTAGCTATTCTATCTATGTATGACATTTATTATTTTTTATTTTAAGAAAAATAAAAAGTTAAAAATATATTTTAAATAATTCTAATTGTAATTTTGAAAAAAAAAAAATGAGAATTAAAAAGTAAAAAATAAAAATATAGGGATCTATTTGTTCAAAAGATAAAAATTATAGGGATTCAAATGTCTAAAAAAAACTCAAAACCTTGTTTATCTAACTAAAAATAATTTAGGGACTAAAACATCTAATATTCTTATAAATGACAATATTTGACTCAACACAAAAATAACACGAAATTAACTTGTTAGCATTAAGAATAAACTCAGTTAGAGCGATCGACCATTTAATAATAATCGTATTTGAATTGTAAACGAATTGAATTTGTATAACCTGATTTCAATTAACTTAACCAGTTTAAATAATAATAATTTTTTATTTTTTATTATTTTTTTTAAAAAATTATATATTCTAGTCTATTATTAATAACTTATTATTTTTTATTTTTTAATTTTATTTATAATTAATTAAATAATAGTAATAATTTTATAATTAAATAAGTAAATAATAGAGTTAGTATGTTTATATTAGGTAATCGTGTTGACGAGATAATATGTTTTGGATAATATACGTGTCATAAGTTAACGAATTAACACAATTAATTTTTTTTTTATTGAATTCAAGTTTTATTATTTTGTGTCATTTCAAATCTTTACACATACCATCCGAACACAATTATCACTCTTAAATATTTCCTAATATTACTTTCGATTTTTTTGGTTGGGAAATGAAAGGGACCATAAATAAGAAGATATTTAGAGAAGAAACCGATTGGGATTTCGGTATTCTGGTTGGCCCCACACTTGTCTTCTAATTTGCCTTTATGGCAAATTGGCACATTTAGTCCCCAAACTATTGGCAATTGGTGGTTAAGGTCTCCAAATTATTTTTTTGGTGAAATAAATCTCCAAACTATTCAAATTGTGTGATTAAGGTCCTTCCATCCAAATTTTCAGTTAAAACACTGTTCAACCATTTAAAAAAAAAAAAAAAAAAAAAAAACCCAAGAGTATTTTGGTCTGTTCACTTAAAAAATTCAAAATAATAATAATAATAAAGAACCGGCTCCAACAAACCCACCGCCCACTTGCCACCACTGTACACCGTTGATCATGTACTGCGGTGCTCATCTTCCGGTGGATGAACAAATACTCAGAGAGGAAGAATTAATGAAACTGAAGCAGAATTTGAGAAACTTTTTGGAGCAACACATGTTAAATATCTAATG
>JAXGGT010000131.1:10034206-10046123 GCA_035583425.1 Marsdenia floribunda | reverse complement strand
ATCTGCCCTCTTTGCTTTGCAACAACTATCTGGCATAAATGTTGTGTTCTATTTCTCCTCAACTGTATTTAAAAGTGTTGGGGTTCCTTCGGATATCGCAAATATGTGTGTTGGGATTGTTAACTTGTTAGGTAAGATTAATGTTACTAAGGGGATCATGAAATTTCATTTCTCTGTAATTCTTTGACCTTTGTCTCTTCCATTTTCAGGGTCTACTGTTGCAATGGTGTTGATGAATAAATTAGTTTGATTCATCCACCGGAAGTTGAGCACCGCAGTATATGATCAGCTGTGTACAGTGGTGGCAAGTGGGCGGTGGGTTTGCTGGAGCGGGTTCTTTTTTTTTTTTTTTGGAATTTTTAAGTGAAAAGACCAAAATGCCCTTGGGATTTTTTTTTTTAAAAAAAACGGGTGAACAGTATTTTAACTGAAAATTTGGATGAAATGACCTTAATCACATAATTTGAATAGTTTGGGAATCTATTTCACCAAAAAAAATAGTTTGGAGACCTTAACCACCAATTGTCAATAGTTTGGGAACTAAATGTACCAATTTGCCTTGCATTTATATTTGTACAATATCTGTACTACTTACTTACTACGCCCACCTTGTACTAAACTTTGCGATGCAGCCCATGTACATGTACTACACAATAAAGTAGGAAACTGTACTGTCTAAGTAAAGTTAAATTTTTGAAATTAATCAAACGAGTTATTCTAACTTAAATAAAATCATAAATTTTATTGTACTTCAGTAATAAGACGAGTTGAATCTAAGTGTTCTAATAAATAGAACTTTATTAAATTATTTACACATAAATTCCTATAAATGTTGTATTTAGAATGGAGAAGTTCTAGTTAAAGGGTGGGGGAGGGGGAGGGGGGAAGCTTATGTAAATTAAAAATCATAAGGAGAAACATTTTGCTGAGTAATTATAATTAGCTGCAGTTCTTGAAACTTTTGGTGGTACTACTACTACTGATGATGATGGTGCAGAGGTTTCAGTTTCAGAAAAACCAGTTGCCTCCCATCTCCGGCGAGCGGACGGCCGTGGTAAATTCTCCGGTACGATGGTCTCTAATGAGTTTATATGCCAGGGAGGGCATGATCTTTTCTCACTCCATCTTTTGCCGACCTTCGAATCCGATGATGAAGCTAAAGCTACGGGATGGTGATGATGATCACCGCCACCACCCAAAGCAATAAGGTTGATTTCAACGGCTGGTAAATTTTCCGATATTGGAAAACCAAGTATTATGCATGCCGCTCCTATCATGCACTGCCTCTTCCATGATCTTTCTTTCTCTTCTTTCCTGCTTAAATACCGAAAGCAAAAAAAAAAAACTCAAAATGGAATTTTTTTTTCCTTTCTTAAAAATGTTTTTACCGACCCTTCAAAAGTTTTTTACCTTTACTAGTAAAGTAAAATTGTGTATATATATATATATGATAAGTGTGACTTACAATGGCACTTGGGTAGATTGGGATTTTGTGGAAGAATTAGGAATCGGATGGAAATGATTGAGGCAGCTGCTGATGGAAAGAGCCATCCTTCTGCTTCTTGGATTTGCACTTCTCGAATTCTCAAAAGAAAAGAAAGACAAAAAATAAAGGACTCTCTCTCTCTCCTGTGATGAAGGAAGTAATAGTATACGTAGTACACAAAGATACATATATATATTGTGTGTGTATGTACTACACATGCAAGAAAAGGAAGGGAAAAGTATCCGGCCGGCTGGTCAGCTGAAAACGACCATCAAGGACCCAAACGGCAGCCATGTACCAACGAAGTGTGGGTTGGACACGTTTCTTTTATCTTCTAGCTGCTTTCTTGCTTGCACTCTTCTAACGCTTTTTCCTTGACGGGTGTTGTTGAAAATGACACTCATAATAATAATTCTATCTAAACTTATTATTTTCATAGATTTTAATTCTTTAATAATAATTTACATAATAGTCTCGTTATGATTTTTAATAAAATTTTTAACATAAAAATTAAATTGTATAAATAGTAAATATAAAAAAATTAAAAAAAAAAAAAAAATTAAAGATCTAAATGTATACTTTTAAGAACAAGAAGGGCCAATTGTCCAAGATTGTAGCTCATGCTTACACGTTTAAAAGTCTAAAAACGTTGGCAATTGGATCGAAACCACATCCAAGGACGACCCAGAAAGGGTTGGTACACCAATTGCTCAAGACAGACAGTGACATGAATAATGTTCAAGATGAAACACGTGTTCTTAGCTCATGAATGCCTTCTTTCTATGACTATGAGTAAAAAAATTACCTGTTTCAAGAGCTCGGGTTATTCATATTTTCCGTGCAGTCGCAACGTGAATGCATACAAGGACAAGAGAACATCCTTTAGTTTCTCTCTGGTTTCAACATCGATCAAATTCCCATCTCTATCAACCTTTGCCGGTGCCTGTGCCGGCCTCCTCAGATAAAATTCAGGCTTGTTGATGAAGTGAAGGTCAAGAAAAACTCCAATCTGGCGGACATGTTGTTGCTGTCTATTCCCACCCGAACCACCAGCTGCACTCACAAGTGCAGCAGATTTTCTTCCCCATATGTTAGGGGGTCTAGCTCCCCAATCTATTGCATTCTTCAATGGTCCTGACACAATGACAAGAAGTATGTATCATAGATTAATTAGCCGTGATACAATAATATGCCATTGATGAACTCATGACCTTATCAGATCGCTGCAATATTTAATTTTGCACAAACTTTATGTACAACGTTCCCCACATTTAACAATGCAGTACCACTTCTTGGAGTAGGTTCAGTGCCAAGCTCTTCCTCTGTTTTTTAGAGGGGATAGGCATGACTAATTTTATAATTAATCCCAGAATATCATAAAGAGAAGAGATAAAGAAGACAGAAAATATCCATTATTGGAGATAATAAGTTTTGTACTTATAGAAGACAATCATTCCCCTTTTTTTTTTTTTTTTTTGAAATATTTTGATGACCAACATGCATAAATAGGGGTCGTGAAATGATAAATTTAACGTTTTCAGATAAATGGATATTAACTTTGTATATCCCAATGATATAGTTTTATTGGGATAATTTTATCAGAACAAACTTCGTGAAATATCATATAGTTTTCCAACAACCACTAGAGTCTCTGCATTTGATAGATAGATAGAAACACTTCCTAGAGCTTGATTTAGTTCTTTTATTTAATAAAAATCTTGTACATAACATTTGTTGTTCCTCAGGAATAATTATTCACCATTAAATGAAGTAAATTTACTCAGAAAATTTCAAGAAAAAGGCAGAGTTAATTTAAAGATGTCTATAATACCTGAGAGTGAGTAATTATACTCAGGGGAAGCAAAGAGTATGCCATCAGCTTGACGAATCTTCTCACGAAAAGCCTCCACCTCTTGAGGATAAGTGCCATCCATCTCGAGATCTTGGTTGTAGAAGGGCAATGATGATATGTCAATGTCCTCCACTATAATACCCTTGATTGACTCCTCTGCTATCTCAATGGCTGCAAAAGAAAGAGTATAACTTAAAGTATCAAACATTCATAAATTTGCTTGAGTAATTAGGCATTGTACAAAATTACCCACTTTTATGGTGATCGTGGAAATTGGACGTCTAAAAAGATCTATCTAGATCAGATTTTCAAGGTGCCAGACCATTTAAGGCCATCCTATACATCATCATTAATGAAACATTGATAATCTCAGCATATTTCCTTTTGATACATAACTATTTGTATATTATACATCATCTCCTTTCACATAGTTCTATCACATACTACAAAATATAACTTGAACCCATGATCATTTACATTTACGTTTATAGGTGAGGCGGCTACCAACTAAGTTATTCCTACCGGTCTACAACTTTGCATTCTAATACTTCCGTTCAACACCAAAGACAGTGCTGTAGAAAAAGGAACATTTAGGGAAAAGATCATACATCAAGGGTCAACTCAGTGAAGGACTTAATAAATAATTCAAACTAATAAGATGTCATTTGATTAATTTGCAGTGTCATCTTCCTAAAACAGAAAGTTCATCTCCACTGTGCAAAGGGCTTTACTGTAATCATTCTTTATTTGAAGGAGTCTACATAGGCCCAAGAATAACCATAATCAAACTAATCTTCTGGTAATATCTTCTTGTTAGTCACCCAAACCGTCTATCTTCTGGATCACTGAAGTTCCTATTTCCTTCCTGCTACGTTAATCTCTAACCTATTCCTTGGACCCTAGCCAGCTAGTTCTTCAATTCCAAGTGGTTTTTGAAGATAATAACAATGAAAATCTCAATAACCCCATTTTCTGGAACCCTTCTGCAACCGTACGTTCAGGCCCCCTCTTGACCGTTCCCACAGTTGCTTCTCATTTCGCTGGTACCCAGACACACACTCTCTCCATCCAAACTCACAGTTTCATTCTATTTTCTCCTTTTCCTAGGGCATCAAATTAACTCAATTTTACTACATCTAAAAATATAACAACAGCAAATTCAGACATGTTACCGAATTCAAAGTCTAAGAACAAAAGGCGTGGAAAAGCATAAGCATACCAGCACGGATTAGACCACGATTAATAGAGCCCTTTCGGAGTGAACCACAAATGGCTGCCACTTTGATCACCACTGGAGTTTCATCTGTCCCTGCCATAACTATTCCTCACTGCAAAATCATGATGGAAAAAGCAAAAAGGTTTTAGGAATCAAAGGAATATGCACGTACCTTAGGAGCTTCTGTGGTTAGAAAATAGTGCTAGGATGAAGAAAACTTGGCTAAGCTTTCACCATCGGTTGCTAGCTGCTGCTTCACTTCCACATGGTTTGGGCTGTACTAATTAGACCTGGAAAGGACGAATTTAGTCGTCAATTTTTTTCAATTTTAACACTTTAGATAATTTAAAAGCGCAAGATAATATATGGAATACTTAATTAAATCACACCATTACAAGACTACTGCTTTGTTCTCGTCTTTGTTTTCTCCTCTGCCCCCATCATAGTGTTCATTTTTCCTGAGAAATTATTTTTCCAAACCACAACCAGAACTGATTGCTGAAAAACAAAAAATGAACACTTGGCTAATTGTTGTTTTTCTCCGTTCCCAGTCTGAATAATAAAAAAGTCTTGTTCTTCTTTAAAAGACAAAAAATTGTTGGACTTTCATAATGCAAAAAGGACGTTTTTATTACATCGAATGTTTACACAACAAATCGGTGGTCATTTATCCTACTTTCAGAAGAAGCATCCCTCCCCTATAAACTTCTCGAGAACATGAATACAGAAATATCAATACAAAGTTGACTATTACCATAAATGGAATACAGAAATATAACATACTTAGCAAATTAAGATTTGCACAAAACCACAAAAGTAGAGAACATTGTGTTTACATGCCAATGCATGTGATCATTCTCACAACCACAGGGAAGTCTCCGAATTCAACTGATAAAGGGTGGCTAAGTATCATCAGACTAGTTCTGTAGTCGCAGTGTAAAACCTTGCAGGGACAGAAGAACATCCTTCAACTTCTGTCTGATAGCAGCATCCACTAAGTTTCCATCACTATCAAATTTGGCAGGTGGTTGAAAGGCTTGGACAAAAAGCTCAGGTTTATTGATGAAATGCAGGTCAAGGAAAACACCAGTCTGACGGAGATGATATTGTGATCGACCTCCTCCAAAGCCTCCTCCAGCACTAACAATTGCAGCAGCTTTATCAGCCCAAACATTTGGAGGTCTAGATGCCCAATCAATAGCATTCTTCAAGGGTCCTAGTAGAAGAGGAAGAAATTCAGAAAAATGAGGGACTAAACATGCAATGCTGCATATCTGCCATAGAGGCTGCCAACGGAAGATATTCACTTTTGTAGGAATGGGCATCCATTCCCAAGATTGTCCAGAACTGGCATTTTTAAATCACACAAAAAATTAAGCTTTTGTCCGTTGTCTTCCCTCTGAAACTCCAAAAGCAAAGTCCCAAAAATGTTATTCACCATTGTAAAAATAATAGATCTATCTCTGCATACCAAGCAGCGAATCCAGGGACTTACCCTTGTTGCAAAATCTTGGTAGTTCTCTTTTAAGCATGTATTTTTCTTTAAATTGCTTTACCCCCTACTTAAGAAGTAAGAGAGACGTTTTGTGTTGAAATGTACTAATAATTTTGGGACTCAGAACCTCTAACTCGGAGGGAGACCCTGATATATCAACTTGTATAAGATATTTCTAGAACATTTTAAACTGTATACCCGCTTCTTAATCACATTAATTTCCCTAAAAGGGTGCAAAATAACTTCACATTTTTGGAAATCACACTAATAACCACCTTAAATAACCTTTGACTAGTGAGATTGACAGTGTTTTAAGAAATATATTCAATCCTAGGACCCATTAGACTTTACAATAGGCAACAACCGCATAAGAATTTTCAACATGGAAGCATTTTATATGGTATCAGTAGACGATAATTTCCAAATAAGAAGTCTTGCTTTTTCTTGCTTTTATTAATTGCTTAAAAAATTTCCATTCAGCTCGAGAAAAAATACAGAACAAAGTTTTTTTTTTTTTGCCCCCCCTGAAAGTGCCGAAGCGAAATGGATTTCCAGCTGACAAAATCGAGAGGAATTATTTATTAAGATGTAGCTATCAGATTCCCTTCCATTCCCTCCCATTATCTTTCTTATTTCTTTTCCTTAATTATAATTGATGTATTATGTCAGAACCAACTCTTCTAAAAATATTATAGTCCACGACATCCGTCAAAGAGGCAATTTTCCCTCTTTCGGAGAGAAAATCAAACTTTCACAGTTAAATAACAATCAAGCAATTCCGTGGGAGAATAAATTTAATTTTTCTGTTAAACTATCCATGTATAAAATTTTAGAAAATGAAAATAACTCGACATAGCATATTTAAGGTCCAAACCACCATTACACAAGTATACTGCAGGAAAGCTATAATCTGAAAATTTATCGAGCTTTTTCCTCTTCATATTAAGATAATTCTAGAAAACCTTAAAAAAAAAAAATATATTATAACATGCAGCATCACCTTTTCTGAAAAGAATACAACATTCTCAAAAATCTAAAGCTATAACTTAACTTCAACTTAGAAATTCAAAAACAATAATAACAACTTAAAAAATAATAATAATAATTAAAAAGTTTCAGTTTAATATTTAATACCAGTAACGGAGTAATTGTACTCCGGCGAAGCAAATAGAAAACAATCAGCCTTGAGAATCTTCTGGCGGAACGCCTCAACCTCAGGAGGATAAGTTCCATCCACCTCGAGATCTGTATTCAAAAATGGCAACGGCGATATGTCTATAAATTCTATATTGAGTCCCTCGATCTCCTTCGATATCTCAATTGCTAGAAAAAATAAAAATAAAATAAGCAAACAGCACAAAAAAAAAAAAAAAAAAAAAAAAATAAACAAAAACGAAAAACTAAAGATTAACAAACATACAAAAGTTTATTTCAACATTCATTAATTGTGGTTATCGTACCTGCTCGGATTAGACCTCGATTGTATGAAGCTTTGCGAAGTGAACCGCAGATAGCGGCAACATTGATCGCTGGTGCTGCCATAGTGTTTACAGTTTCTGTATTTGGGTAACAATGATTTGGGGGAAGGTTTGACTGTGTTGATGATGGTGGTTAATGTAACGGAAGAAAAGCCGGATCCAAATATTTGTAGTTTTATACCTTCGATTCCCTCCCACTTGAGATAGAGTGTGTCCCACTGCCACCACCGTGTATAATTTTCCTCATCAAAGACCGTTGTCCAAATATTTTAAATTTTTCAGCAAATTGTTTTATTTAAATATGTTATATTTTAATGCATTAAAATAAAATGATTTAAAAATATATTATTTCTTTAAATGAATATTAAAGTTATTAATTTTAATAATATTTATAGTATTATGTAGTATTTCTTAATAAATATAAAAGAAAAATTAGTAGTTTTAATCCTCGTATTATTAGCATTTAAATAAATAATTGTATATTTTCTATTTTTTTGGACAATCAAATCTCTATTTTATTTTTAATTAAAATTTTGATAATTTTTAACTCTTCAAATTCATGTGTCAAGCATATGTGTGTCTCATAAAGGTCATTTTTGTCATCATTTATAATTCTATTAATCTATTCAAATCTTAACAAAATTCTCGTTTCCTATTTATAGACAAAAAAATAAGTAAATGACAAAAATACCCTTTATAGACATGACACATGCTTGACATGTGAATTTTAGTGACTAAAAATTATCAAAATTTTATATGAATTTGGGACATTTGGATTTGGAGTATTAAAAATTATTAAAAATTATCAAAATTATCAAAACTTTTGTATTAGAGCATTTGGAGTATGGAAGAATCTGTAAAATATGGATGAATTTGGGACAGTACAAAAGTATCCCTAAAATTTTTGGGTTTATGAACAGTGGGCGGACGATATTACCTCTAAAATTTCATCACGTGGCCGACACGTGATGAAATTTGGCCGAAAAATTCAAAATTTTCGCTGGAAGGACTTAATTGGCAGGTCGTAAAAAGTTATGAGACTTAGCAGGTCAAAAAAATAGATTGTGGACCTATATTAATTATTGAAAATAGATAAGGGACTAAACCGACTAATTTTCCTTTTCTCTAAAGTTTTTTTTTTATTATTGTCTTTCTCCTTCTACTTTCTATCTTCATCTTCTTCATATTATCTAATGAACTTTTTCAATTTAATTGTCCTCTTCATTTTTTTTTTTTTTTTTAGAATTCTCTTTTCATTCAATTTCTCCTATTTTCCTATTCTTTCTTTTGATTTTTCATACATTTTATTTTAATAATTTGTGTATTTTACTTTTTACTAATAAAATTTCCTCTTCTTGATATTATGTGTTTATGAGTCCTAAATTTTAAAGAATATACTAATATCCAAGATTAAGGTAAAAAATTACATATTATTCACCTAGGTCTGTTGCTTTGAACCAAAGTCGTTTCTTCACTTGATAAGACTCGGTTGTTAAGCGTGGCTTTTTTTTTTTTTTTTTTAAATTTATGAAAATACACTAAAACTATAAATTATAATCATTTTAAAACTTTTTGACTGAAATCTCATAATATTTTTTATTTCACTTTTTTTTTTCCTTTAAAAATCATAGTTTCTTATTTGTTCATGAATAACTGACTTTAAAATTTTGAAATTTGTGCGAAGAACATTAGATTTATTATTCATCCAATATTCATAAAAATAATTCAAATTAATTAATAGATTTAATTAGATTTGATATTTGAATGATAGTTTTCTATTTTTACCATTGATAATGATTTTTTTTTCTTATAAATATGAGATCTTTTCTATTTTATTTTCTATTCAAATAAAACATCAAAATTTTATCTTTATCGTTTATTTATTAAATATATGAGATCATTTTTATTGGCTTAAAAAATTATAATTATTATCTAAATTTTATTTAAAAATTTTAAAATATACTTTGCACCTTAGGTAGAGTGTATCTCTAGTATATATATAAATTATTACAATCTATGTTATGAAAGAGACAAAGAGACATAATTCAACTAGTAATAATCTCATTTATGACCTTACAAGTTATGATTTCAAGTCATTCTCTTTTTCTTTTCTTTTTTTTTAATTTAATTTAGAGGCTTTTTCACGTGACTCGAATGCATGATCTCTTAAATTATAAGCATGATTACTACTAATTGAGTTTAGTCATCTTGTCTGAGTTCAAGTCACATTGAAAACAAAAGTATCTCAAAAATTTTTTTTAAAAAAAAAAAAATTATATAATTGAAGATAAAAAAATGATTACTTTAGTAATAACAATTTTACCGATAACCAAAAAAAAAAAAAAAAAAAAAAAAAAATCATTAATTTAGGCTGCTACGGATGTCTTCTTGTTTAAAAGAATGACATCATGATTTATATAAACCAAATTATAATATAATTCATATTATATTTTAAATTAGTATTTATGATGATGCACATAGAAATAGTGTGATACATTTATTTATTTGGTTAGATTATTGGGGAACTTTTTGAATTGAGAGGTTTATGTTTAACTATTTTATAATTGATTTTTATTGGAGGCGAATTTGAAATTGTGCGATTTGTGTAATCATCAATTACTGACGTTGGTAATCGACCCAAAGCAATTTGATTATAATTCAATTCATGCGGTATTTAGGGTTATTGTTTTGATTAATTCAAAGTTAATTTGGATTGTGCTCGAAGAACTTAATTTTTATTTGGAAAAAAAAAAAAAAAATTCACTCTAACTTTTATATGATGCATCAGAATTCATGTTTTTTTTTCGTGTAACCTCCAAGTATCTAGATAGCCACTTTGGGCTCCCACTAATCCAGAATTGAGCTGCGTCAAACCCCTTTTCGGGAGAAACTCTCCCTAACACCCATTTCTCCATGCATAAGGTTCGAACTCAAGACTTTACATACGAGGAACCAAGCTCCTTCTATTTGGACCAAGGTAAATCCATGTTATTTATTAATATGCTTAAAGAACCGGAAAACAAAAAGGCCCAAACAAATAAACAAAACAAAGAGGCCCAATATGTTTTGTTCGGTTTAGCATTCTTAATGGAATAGTGCAAACCAACATGGTGGGCTTAAATTGGGCCTTTTAGCTAGACACAGAAGAAGAAGATGATGATGATGATGAAAAAATAATAAAATTGTATTATTATGGTTTTTTGTTATTAATTTTAAAATGTGTAAAGTTGACAATCAAGTGGTAATCCAATTAGTGTTTTTCTCCATACTCAATTTTCTTTTTATTTTTTTTACACTTTTTACGTGAGAGGTTCTGAATTTAACTCAGGTTGAAATGATTGCATTTCAGTTATTTATTGTAATCTTAGAGATCTTCTCTATAGATTACCGAGTTACCAAAAATATAGAAAATTGTTGAATTTGGTCTTCAATCTTTTGATCATTAGTGCGTTTGGTCCCTTTTTATTTTTATTTAGTAGTCCCCGATATATAACGGACATATGCATTTGGTCCCTCTCTTCACAAAATCTATTGCTTGAGTAGGTCAAACAATGGATTTCGACTTGCCCAGACAATGAATTTTGTGAAGAGATGAATCAAATGTACCTATCCATTATACATTGGGGACCTAAGTACTAAATAAAACAAAGTGAAAAGAAACTAATTACACCAAAGATATGAACATCAAGGACTAAATACAAGAGTTATTGAACGAAAGTGAAATAGTAACCGGAGGTCCCTAATTTTGGGGATAGGTGAAATTAGAGTTCCATTTATATCTTAAGGTACCTTCTAAAAATTGAAAATTAATAAGAAGATATCAGTTAGTAATCGTCTCACATATAATTATAGAAGGTCATGAATTTGAATCCAGTTCAAGCGGTGAAAGAAAAAGACTTAATAGTTTTTTTTTTTTTTTTTTACACCAGAATAATTGGTGTTGGAATAAACCCAGAATCTCCGAGCAATTTGTCATTACTTTTCATAAAAGTCTATAATAGATCAAGTATATATAATGAGTGAGGAAGACATGAAGAATGTTATATGAATTTATAGGCAGACAATATATATATATATATATATATCTCTGTGTGTGTGTGTGCAGGATTATTTGGTTCTTTTCTTAGTGGGATTCCCTCCCACATAAATAGCCATAAACAAGCAGCACTCATTTGATTTCTATAACTATTATGTCTCTACATAGCTTTCATTTTGTCTTTCCTTCTTTCTTTTTGTGTGTGTATATACAATATATATATATATATAAGTCACAACGGCAATCGATGGTGGTTTTTTCCTCCCTTCAACTTTCTTAACTGGCGGCCGGCACAACCGCCCAGACAATAAACCGACCTCCTTGGCTGGTTTTTACTTCCTTCTCCTTCTCATA
>JAXGGT010000131.1:10005652-10034106 GCA_035583425.1 Marsdenia floribunda | reverse complement strand
CTTCCTTGGGAGATGACCTGGTGAGCACTATATTGCTTTCTAGTTTTTAAATTAATCTTGGCCGGTTTGACAACAACTGTGAATTTATCCTTTACCAATAAATTGAAAATATTTTAAGAATTTATTTTTACTATAAATTATTTTAAATTATATACTAATTTAAAAAAAAAATTAATTGTCAATTAGAACTTATTGAAAATCTATTTGTAAATGTAAATTTTTCTAGAGATATTTTCTAAATTTTTTTTTCCATATTAACTAATAAAATTATAATCACAGTAAAAAAATTTATAAAAACATCCAAAACATATTTCTCATTATTCCAAATAATTAAAAATATTATAATAAAAAAAATTGATGCAAATATAATTTTTATTTTTTTTATAAAAAGTTATAAATATTAACTTAACCAAACATAATAGTGTTAGTTCTTAATTATAGAAGGATCCTCCATTCAAAGATACATCACTTTAGTTTTTATATTTTTCTTAAAATATATAAAATATTATTTTATAATAGATAAAAAGAATAAAAAGAATACTAAATATTAATGTAATTAGTAAAAACAACATGATTAATTGAGTAATAGTTATAATAGGTATTGGAATGACAACAGTCAAAGGCTCCCTGAATTCAGTATCCACATATATTTTTGGACCTTTTTAAGTTCAAAATTCAAACTAATGAATACCAATATATATATATATATATATAGATTTCCCATATAGAAATTTTGTGTAACTCTACAATTTGCCTCAAAAGTAGATGATGTTCAACAACAAAATTCCCCAAATGAAACATAACAATCCATTGCAACAAAAATAAATAAAATTTTCCCCCGAACTCTGATCATGATCCAAAAGAAAATCAATGCATAATAATCCATTGCGAGAATGTCATTCCAAGATTTCCCCAAAAAGAAAACGCCTCAATTGAGCAGTGATAGAATATATTGTCCTTACTTTTTTCCACTGAAAGAGAAAATTAAGCTCAAAATTCTTTGGCCTAAACAAGATCAGGGCATCAGAATCCAGTGACAAGCAGTAGGTGTGAAATTTCCTACTATGAAGGCGACAAAAATCAAAACCTGAGATTATCGAGCACCCTTGCTTGGAAAAGCATTGGACGTTGCGTAAATAAATCTTCACAATGGTCAATAGACGTTGCGGCAGAGGACTTTAGGAACAATTGATTCCATAGAATCTTGGGAATTTCTTCATCTAAGACAAGGGTTTGTGCAGAAGTAGATGAACCCCCACAAATTTCTCTTGTATCCGTTTTTTCTTCTTTGAGTCTACAAGAAAACATGGTAGAAAGTAAGAAATTCATCTACCAAATTGAATGACGATATACTCTTTTAGGGTTCAGAATTTAGAAATAAAGGATTAAGGAATCATACCTGAATTGTTAACCCTGCAATCAATTTCATCCTTTGTGCCGTTCTTCAATCTGCAAGTACCATCGTTCTTCAATCTGCTATTGTCACATTAGAGATTGAACCATGGATAACAACAATCCACCGGCTTCTTATTATGGAGCCAGAAGTGAAACTTTATCACCGAACCATCTGGGCTGCAAGATGGCTTTTCTTCGCAAATACCATTCGATGATGTCGTAGCAAAGTCGAATTCATTGGAGGGGAAATTGGGAGGAAAATTTTAGTGAAATATCAATTTTACCCCTAACTAAATTTGACCAACTACAGACTTGTTTGAATTATCGGTCAGAAGGACCAAACTGGTGGCCTAAAAAAACTGTGAGGACCTACTAGGTAAAAAACAAAGATAAGGACCTAATTGGCAAAAAATCACTACTTCAGGGACTATATGGGCAAATTTTTAGCCTTTGGAGGGAAAATTTTAGTGAAAGGTCAATTTTACCCTAACTAAATTTGAGCAACCACAAATTTACCATAATTATTGGTCGAAAGGACCAAACTGGTGACCTGTAAAAACTATGATAACCTACTAGGTAGAAAACAATGATAAGGGCCTAATTGACGAAAAATCACTACTTCAGGGACTATATAGAAAAAATTTTAGCCTTTGGAAGGAAAATTTTAGTAAAAAGTTGATTTTACCCTAACTAAATTTGAGCAATCGAAGACTTGCTAAAATTTTTGGTCGAAAGGATCAAATTGGTAGCTCATAAAAACTACAAAGACCAACTACACAAAAAAATAAATAAATAAAGATTTAATTGGCGAAAAGTCACTATTACAAAGACTAAATAGACAAATTTTTCAAAAAAGAAAAAATCAAATGCATTTACCAAAAAAAAAAAAAAAAAAAAAAAATCAAATGCAGCCCAAGCGGGACATGGAAAAATCCTACGGTTCAATGACATGTGAGTGTGTAGCAGGAAGGGCGGGGGAGAGCGTAGGGGCGGTGTGTGACGGGGGCATGAGGTCAGGTGAGACCAAGTAACAGGGAAGGCAGAACCGTGCGGTCTGAACGAACTCTTACGCAAGACTGACAATCCATCCGTACTATATTTCTAATTTGCTACCAATCAATCATTCTGTAAGTACCTTCCTTTTTATCTATTTTTGTCCACCTCTTTTTCCTTTTTTCTTTTTTTTTTTAAATTAAAAATAAAAGTGGCTATTTTAATATCAATTTATTATTATTATTTTTATTATTTACAATACTGGTCTTTTTTTTTAAAAAAAAATCTTATTTTAGTTTTTTTTTTATAATTAAAATAAAAATTTAGAATGAGTCTTTAATTTCTTTTTTCTCACGGTTTTTTTTTTTTTTTTAATTTGTGTAATCAAGTTAGAAAAAATATGAATTTATAAAAAAATTTAGTGAAGACAACCAAAAATAAGTATGAGGATAAAAAAATTTTTAAAAAAAGTAAAAATATAAAAATTATGAAATTTTAATAAAAAAAGGGACTAAAATAGCTTCTTCTTTTTTCTTTTTTTTTTTTTAACAAAAGAGTAGAATAAAAATAGTAAAATAATTTTTTTTCCTTAAAGCAAACGGGTTAAAAGTAATTTTTTTAAAAATAAATAAATAAAAATATAAACTTTAATTGATTTTATTATTATTATTATTAAAATGCAAGGATTTAATTTAATTTATATTTTTGATATTTTGAGGGATTGATTTGAATTTAAGTTTTTATTTAACAACTTATTTATTACTGCAGCAAATAATAGCACCATTTTTATTTTAAGCAATGTTTTCATAATCGGACTTAGAGATCGAATCGAAAAAGTTAAAGTTAGTGGTATACGATTTGATGGTTCAATCGCAATTGAAAAGATGACATCATAAATTGAAAATTAAAAAATATTTAATATAAATGATATATATTTTTTAATAATTTAATGTAATTTAATTTATAAAAATATTTATAAACATTTAAACTATATAAAAATAACACATATATTATTTACTATTTAGTAAATATTTATATTATATATATTTTAAAATTAAAAATAAATAAATAATAGAATGAGATTACAATAGAAAATATTTATAAAAGAAACCCTACCGCATTAAAAGTTAAATAAGAGGGAATTAAAAGTAATAAATGCAAATCATGTCATAATACTACCCTGAACCAAGAAAACCTTTTCTTTCCCTATAAAAAAATAATAATAATTAAATTTAAAAAAAAAAGAAAAAGAAAAAGTCAAACGGTTGGTTCATGGTCTGACCAGTCCAAACTGAATTACTATTTTTAGTACGGCTTTTACCATTAAATCGAACCGATTTGAGGACCGATTCATGGTCCGACTGGCCGTTCCGATCCGGTTCACAAAACAATGATTTTAAGGCTTTTTTATCTCTATTGTATATCGAATTCATTATTTTTTGGATTATAAATGAAATTGTTACCAACTAAACTATGCCTTGTTGACATAATAGCATCATTAATTTACATTTTTTTTTTAAAAAAAAAAAATTAAGATATTTTCGATTTTAACCTGACTCAAATTTATAACTTCTTGAATTATAAGTGGGGCTACGGTCACTTCTTGCCTAATTCATAAATATTAAGGTAACATTTGATTTTATAAGGTGAGAAAAGAAATCAAAATTCCACCAAAAGATAGAGGTGGGATTTGATTTTGTTGTTTATTCCCCTTCCAACAATTTAATTTAATTTAACTTTTTTTTTTCCCCTATAAATTCTAGAAGTAATTTGACAAGATCAAATGATTTCTTGTCAGTGGTAGGCATATTTTCTTGTAGTATCTTTCAATGTAGATTACTCAATAAAACACACGGACGATGATGCTTTTTGAGCTTTTCAACTTATGTCTAACATGTACAAAGATTGAGATTGAAGGTTTTTTTTTTTTTTAATTATTATTAATAAAAAAAATGAAAAAAAAAAATCATTCAACTTTACTTTGTGATCGTAAAATATTAAGAAAAAAAATCGATCAATAAATATAATATTTATTTTTTAATATGACAAATAAAAAAATACACTTATTATCAAAAAATGTAAACAATATATATACATCCACACACACACATATACATATATATGTATATAGTTTATTTTAATTCTTGTTTTATTAATTTTTCACAGTTTTTATTTTTATTTTTGTCTTTTGTTAGCTCCCAAATTTTTTTCTGTGATTATTTTAGTACTTTTGATTATATATTAACTCGTTTTCGATTAAATTAAGATTATACAAACAGTCTTAACTTATTTTCTATCGTTTCTAATTTGTCTGATTATGTTAGAGTAAATATAGATCAGTTATATGGTATTAACTTGATGAAAATTAGCTAGAATATAATTGAAATGACAAAAATCATTACTCAAAAAAATAGTATGAAGACCAAAAAATATTGAAAAAAAAAAAACTAAAATAGTAAAAATTTAATAAAATACGGATTAAAATAACAAATTTTTCTCTATATATACATACACAAATGTGCATTTTTAATCCAAAAATCATAAGTAGTGCCTATTTGAACGGAAAATTGGTGGATTTGATCACTAATCTTTTCGATCATTTATGCAGTTGCTTCATTTTTTTTTTTCTTTTTTATTTAGTAGGTCTCCATATGCATTTGGTCCCTTTCTTCATATGCACATATTCATTATACATTACGAACCTACTACATAAAAAAAAAAAATCAATTGTATCAATGATTGAGAAGATTAGGGAACAAATCGACTGATTTTCCTATTTGAACAAACTTAAAGGGAAAACATTCTCCCTCTCTCTCAATATATATATATATATATATATATATGAAATAATAATTTTTTTTTTTAAAAAAAAAAAAAAGAAAGAAAGAAAAGAAAAACATAAGATCATTTACATTTTTTTTTTGAGAATATTTTAAAATATGCAGCAAGCATCTCTTAAGTTCAGAAAGTACTGCAACAAAAATTCAACCAAAAATTATGATTACTGCATGTTCCTGAATCTACACTTTTGACTATATATAAATGTTACAAAACAAGTAAGAAAAGTTAAATTAAACTAAACCATAAGTAGGGAGTAATTATAGATATAATTAACTATACATATATATATATATATAGTACTGAACTAAATGATGAAGTGGGAACATCATTAATTTTCAAAGCCAAAATTCCTAGCTTTAGATCTTCTCTGACTATTAGAGATTTTCTTCCCTCCTTTTGAATAATAATTCTATTTGTTCCAAGTCATAATCCCTAATTACATCTATATATAAATTATAAAGTTTTTTTTATTTCTAATATAACTCGAATTTATGATTTTTTTTTTTTTTTAATAGTTATAAGTAAAATAACTACCACCTAAATAATCATTTCGTATCCCCTCATTACATATTAGGTCAACTATGCACACTCTTCAAATTATTTTTATTTAAACAAATGAGCCCTCACAATTTATCCAAACAAAAACAATTTTTATGATTAATTTATCAGAATAAAAATAATTTGTCTAAACGAAATTAATATGAAAATTATAAAAGTTTAAAATAAAATATAAGTACCTATTAATCCAAGGGACAAAAAAATATAAGGATCCAAATAAATATATATATATATATATATACATATAATGACTTGTTTATCCAAACGAAAATAAGTTAAGGACTAACACATTTAATATTCTTCCTTTTTTCTGTCACTCTTTAATTTGTGGTTAAAAATTAGTTTTTTTTTTTTTTTTTTTTTTAACTTGTCACATTATAAAATTAATGTAATATTTATTGATATTTTATGCTCGATATTTTTTAACTAATATTCGTTAATTATTTTTTATGAAAGTTAAATAATATTTTATTATTTTCAATTAAAAGACTTTCAATTTTAATATTTTTTTTTTCTTTTCTCATGATAAGTTAAAAAAATAGGAAGGGTGCTCATTATTTTTATTTATTTATTTTAAATAGAATAGTATAAAGTTAAATGTTATTCAATCAACCAATCCCTATTTTATATTTTGTATTATATTCTTTTTATATATATATTTTTATTTATCACTAGACACTATCATTTTTTTTAAATACTAATTTTTTTTTTAAAAAAAAAAATTATTCTTCTATAAAAATAGTATACTAATATGAATAATAAGACATTATTTAATTCAAATATATTATAATACTAATAAATATTACTCTCTCTTCATTTTTTTTTAATCATATTCATTTATTAATATTTTTTCCTTAAATACTCCTATTAATCTACTAATTATTCTTATCGACAAAGGGAAAAGTCAAAAGATTTTTTAGTTTTTTCAATTAAAATACACATCAATTTTATTTTTGTCTTCAAAGAATTTTTTAGTTTTTTCAACTAAAATAAACATAAATTTTATTTTTTCTAATTTCTTAAAATATTTTTTTTTTTTTTTTTTTTTTTTTTGTATGTGTGACAAGTAATGAAATAGAAGAAATATTTCTTAAGTGGACAAGTAAAAGTAACTTAAACATCTCTTCATTATAATCATTATTAACAATAATAATAATAACAAGGAGAAAGTATTACTCTTTTTTAACATATGAACTTAAGTCTCTATTTTGTTTTATTTACTTTACTTCTCTTATTTATTTATTTATTTATTATTATTGTTAGATACTTACATTACCATATAGTTTATTACTTTACATCAAAATCTATAAGAGATTTACGTAAATATATTTCTAATACAATTTCCATCTTTTTACGATGGAAATTAAATAAAATTGCATTATAATGTGATTATTTAAAATATATAAATTAGAATAAGTATTTCTTCTATTTTTCTTTAAAATAAAATATTAAAGACTAAAACATACTAAAATCTTAAATATTTGGAACTATATTTATTAATTTCACTAAAAAATAATTTAATTTTTTAATAAAAAAAATATATATTAATTTTAAAATTTTCTCAAAAAGAGTGAAAGTTTATATTTTGAAAAAGTATTAATTTTTGCATTAAGTTTCCTTAATTTTAAGGAATAACTTCCCTTCCCAAAATCTACACAGAGTAAAATGTAGAATGAAATATTTAAGAATAATTTATAGGTCAAATAAACAATTAATTACAAAAGATGCTAAAAGTCATCCTTACAAACTACCACCATTCCTAAAATTGAGAGAAAACCCCCCCAAAAAAAAACCATTAATTTGATTCATTAATGTTGTAGTAACACTTGTAAATCTATGCATGGTTACTTTGTTAATTAAGAGATTCATGAATTATTATTCATTAAAAAAGCTTTTTTTTTTTTTTATTCATTCCACTTTTCTTAACAATATACATACACTTGTCAAATTTGGAGAAATCGAGATTTTTTTTTTTTAATTAGTTATTATATTAAAGAATTAATATATATATTTATTGATATTTTTTAAAAAAATATTTCCTTATAATTAATATTTTATAATTCATACTTAATACTCTCTTTATATTTTTTAATATTTATCAAGTTGAGAAAAAATCTTTTTTTTTTCCTTGTCACATTAAGAAATTAAGGTGTATTTATTAATATTTGTCCCTTAATACTCCTATAATTAATATTATACAACTTATTAATTATTTTGATTGAAAAAAGTAAAGTCTTTTCAACCAAAACATTTTTTGACTTTATTTTTTTAATAAAAATAATTAATTAGTAAGCATTAATTATAAGGGTATGAACAAAAATAATAATAATACTAATAAATTTACCTTGATTTTCTATTGTAATATGTAAAAATATATCTACTTCTTTTTTATATGACAAATAAAAAATATAGAAGGATTAATTATCTTTATCCAAATTAATTTTGCTTGTAAACCCCCTTTTTTTTTTTTAAAGAAAAAAATTAATTAAAGACCCTAAAATTGAATCATTGTTTCCGAACATTAACATATCTTAAAACAAACACATTTATAACAATGAATTATTCTTCAAATATACATATATGTGTATATATATATATATAAATATGGTAATTTATAGAATATGTATGTATATATAGTCTTCTAAACTAAATTCACCTTTTATCTTTATCCCTCTTTTTACTTGTGCATGCATTAAAGAAAGATAAAAAGAATTATACATTTTTTTTATTTATCCTTTTTTTTTTTTTTTTTTTTGTCCACAATTAATAAGAATGGAAACATTAATTCTTCTTGATAGAATCCTTAATTGATTTAATGTATTTGAACATTGCTTAGAATATGTTTACATATTTATCTTCAATTCTGTCCCATGTTTTAGATACAAATGAATCTCTCTTTAATTAAAATTTTATTATTACTATTTAATATGATCAGATATTTGAGTGGTATGAAGGTGTGCCACATGGAGGAACCTCTTTGAAAGAATATCTTTGATATTCCATCTCATATCGTAAGTTTACATGTATATGTCTTGGTAAAATATAAATATATGTCTAAATACTTATTAAGGACGGT
This sequence comes from Marsdenia floribunda, assembly GCA_035583425.1. Taxonomy (NCBI): domain Eukaryota; kingdom Viridiplantae; phylum Streptophyta; class Magnoliopsida; order Gentianales; family Apocynaceae; genus Marsdenia; species Marsdenia floribunda. The sequence goes on along the minus strand of JAXGGT010000131.1, from coordinate 10,025,243 downwards.
ATTAAATAATTGAATGTAAGTGTCGCTAAACCTATAATTAAGATACAGGCTCGAATCCTAACGAGATCACTTGTATTTAAAGATAAGACATGTATTTTTCATTTTAGTATCTAGGTTCTAGGAATGTTATTATTAAAGTTGTAATGAAATTGACAAAATATTAATAATATAATAAGTTATATGTAATACATAAATATTATAATTTGTACACGAACGTTAATTTTTAAACATTATTTAAATTCAGTCAAATAAATTTTATTTTTCAATAAAATTTGCAAATTAAAAAAGAAAATATAAATTAGAATAAGGAATATTCAACAGGTTGGTCCAGTAATTTTTTTCCTATTTAAATAACTAGTCCAAAATTATTTATTTTAACACCAAAAAAAAAAAAAAAAAATCCCTTATCATTTCAGGGGGCATCCCACTTTTGTCCTTCTGGTCAAAAATTTCATATTTTCGAGGCAAATTCAAACATGGTTTAAGTCACATATGTGTGTGTGTGTGTGTGTTTTTAGGGGTAAATATGAGAATTCACTTAAATTCAAATAATACTCATCCTTTTGATTGCCACTGCCACCCTTCTTCCTCATATTCCTCAATGTTCTTCTTTTCACGACCACTAATTAATTAACTCTTTCTCCTCATCAATCTATCTCTCTCTCTCTCTCTCTCTCTCTATCCAACTAAAAGCTTGTACTCGAACTGAATTGATCCGAGCACTAAATGTTTGAGTTTTATTTGATTAATTTACAAATATTATTGAATCAAACATAATCGAACATGTCATGTTTAGATTTATTTGATTAATTATTCAAATAATATTTGAGTAGATTCAAATTAATGTTTCGAATATAAAATTTTATTCGAGTTCATTAAATAATTCATTTGTATAGTAAAAAATGAAGCTATTATAAGAAAAGTATATTATATATTATAATGAAGCTATTAAACAAATTTTATATCATATTTCAATTATATATTATAATCTTTAGAGTCTTTCTTATGAATCAGTTCGAAATTAGTTAATATAAATATTGAGTTATTAAAGGAAAAACTTATTTTTTATTCTATATATTGATAAGAAATCAGATCATAATTCCATAAATAAAAATTCGACATATGATAAAATTTTATATCTATAAAAATAAAATAAAATTTACTTAGAAAGTGAGAGTTTTTGATGGACTAGTAAAGACAATAAGTGATTATACCATATTTGAAAATGAACTTTATACCATATTTCAATTATATATTATTATCTTTAGAGTCTTTCTTATGAATCAGTTCGGAATTAGTTAATAAAAGTATTGAGTTATTAAAGGAAAAAATTATGTTTTATTGTATATATTGATAAGAAACCATATCATAATAAGTTATTTTCATTCCATCAATAAAAATTCGATGTATGACAAAATTTTATATCAATAAATAAAAAATTAAATTTACTTAGAAAGTGAGAGTTTTTGATGGACTTGTAAAGAAAATAAGTGATTATACCATATTTGAAAACGAACTTTATACCATATTTCAATTATATATTATAATCTTTAGAGTATTTCTTATGAATCAATCCGAAATTAGTTAATAAAAGTATTGAGTTATTAAAGGAAAAAATTAAAGAAAAACTACCTTTTATTCTATATATTGATAGGAAACCAAATCATAATAAGTTATTTTCATTCCATAAATATGAGTTAAATTCAACTCATATTTAAAAATGAACTTTATACCATATTTCAATTAAATCTGATAACCTTTCGAGTCTTTCTTATGAATCAGTCCATAATTAATTAATAAAAGTATTGAGTTATTAAAGAAAAAAATTACCTTTTTATTCTACATATTGATAAGAAACCAGATCATAATAAGTTATTTTCATTCCATAAATATGAGTTAAATTTAACTCATATTATTTGAAAACGAACTTTATACCATATTTCAATTATATATGATAATCTTTTGACTCTTTTTTATGAATCAGTCGGGAATTAGTTAATAAAAAATATTGAGTTATTAAAGGACAAAATTACCTTTTATTTTATATATTGATAAGAAACCAGATCATAATAAGTTATTTTCATTCCATAAATATGAGTTAAATTCAACTCATATTTGAAAACAAATTTTATACCATATTTCAATTATTTATGATAATCTTTTGAGTCTTTCTTATGAATTAGTCCGAAATTAATTAATAAAAGTATTGAGTTATTAAAGAAAAAAATTACTTTTTATTCTATATATTGATAAGAATCTAGATCATAATAAGTTATTTTCCGTCTATAGATATGAGTTAAATTCAACTCATATTTGAAAACGAACTTTATAGCATATTTCAATTATATATTATAATATCTCGAATCTTTCTTATAAATCAGTCCAGAATTAGTTAATACAAGTATTGAGCTATTAAAGAAAAAAATTACGTTTTATTCTATATATAACTAGATCATAATTATAAGTTATTTTCATTCCATAAATAAAAATTCAATATATGATAAAATTTTATTTCTATAAATAAAAAATTAAAATTACTTAGAAAGTGAAAGTTTTTGATGGACTTGTAAAAAATATAAGTGATTATACCATATTTGAAAACGAACTTTAATTATACCATATTTCAATTATATATTATAATCTTTAGAGTTTTTCTTATAAATCCATCTGGAATTAGTTAATAAAAGTACTGAGTTATTAAAGGAAAAAATTACATGTTATTCTATATATTGATAAGAAACCAAAACTTATTCCATATATGATAAAATTTTATATCTATAAATAAAAAATTAAACTTACTTAGAAAGTGAGAGTTTTGATGGACTTCTAAAGAAAATAAGTGATTATACCATATTTGAAAAGGAACTATACCATATTTCAATTATATATGATAATCTTTCAAATCTTTCTTATAAATCAGTCTGGAATTAGTTAATGAAAGTATTGAGTTACTAAAGGAAAATATATATTGAGAAGAAACGAGATCATAATAAGTTATTTTCATTCCATAAATAAAAATTCAATATATGATAAAATTCTATATCTATAAATAAAAAAATTAAATTTACTTAGAAAGTGAGAGTTTTGATGGACTTATAAAGAAAATAAGTGATTATACCATATTTGAAAATGAACTTTATACCATATTTCAATTATATATTATAATATTTAGAGTCTTTCTTATGAATCAATTCGAAATTAGTTAATAAAAGTATTAAGTTATTAAAAGAAAAAAATTACCCTTTTATTCTATATATTAATAAGAAACCAAATTTATTTTCATTCCATAAATAAAAATTCCATGTATGATAAAATTTTATATCTATAAATAAAAAATTATTATTGTTATTATTATATCACATTCAATTATGATACATAGAAATCCAATTATTCATTCATTAATCTCACAAATCCAAATTTGTAAAGAAAATATAGTCACAGAATCAGAGATTGGGAAAGGTCGTCGCCAGTTGCCAGTTGCCAGTTGCCAGTCGTCAAGTTCTATTTACACTTAATTTTTAACCATAAATAAAACCTCTAATCCCCATTGCCAGCACTGAGACTCTGAGAAGAAAGAGCCTTGAGAATGAGAACCAAATCCTTTCCTTAACCTTCACGCCTCCATTTACATTCACAGCCCACCCTCTCTCTCTCTCTCTCTCTCTCTCATAAAAGCACTCCTGTATCTCTCTCTAACCTATGCATTGAACAATGCTTCGAGAATACAATCTGATTCGTCCCCCGCCTTAATTCTAATCCCATTCCCAACCCCTTCTTCTCTCTTTAAATACCAACGCCATGCACTTTATCCTGGTGTGCCCCAGAGAGTAAAGAACAGAGCTTTCAAGTAGTGTGTGTTAAACAAACAAACAAACAGAAGAAAAACAGAGCACTTTCTCCTTTTCTTGTTACTCTTTTCAATAACATGGATTCTTCTTGCAAAGTGGAAGTAGTTGGAATTCAACAGAATTGCTCGTCGTTGGTGGTTGTCGAGGGACCGATCATTGTAGGTGGAGGACCATCAGGTTTAGCAGTCTCGGCATGTCTTAAACAAAATGGCGTACCTTCTCTCATTCTAGAGAGGAGCAATTGCATAGCTTCTTTATGGCAGCAAAGAACTTACGATCGTCTCAAACTCCATCTACCCAAGCAGTTCTGTCAGCTTCCCCTGCTCGATTTTCCCGACAGTTTCCCCAAATATCCCACCAAGTATCAGTTCATATCGTATCTTGAATCCTACGCGGCTCGTTTCTCAATCGAGCCTGAGTTCAATCAGGCGGTGGAGAGCGCGGAGTACGATCGAGTCAGTGGCGAGTGGCGGGTTCGGACCAGAGATCGCTGTTACGTTTCTAGGTGGCTTATTGTTGCCACAGGTGAAAATGCCGAACCGGTTCTCCCTGATATTCAAGGGCTTGAGAAATTCGAAGGACCCGTTATTCATTCCAGCGAGTATAGGTCTGGTTCTCAATTTCATAACCAGAGAGTTCTTGTTGTCGGGTGTGGTAATTCTGGTCTTGAAGTTAGTTTAGACCTCTGCAGATTCAATGCCGCACCTCACATGGTGGTCCGAAACACTGTAAGTATACCATAGATAATTTTCACAATTCCCTTTTTTTTTTTTTTCTTCTTTTCTTTTTTCTTGGTAAACCGTTTCTGATAAATTAATTTAATTCAGGTTCACATTCTACCGAGAGAAATGTTCGGTATGTCCACATTTGAATTGGCAATGGGACTGATGAAATGGATGCCGCTGAGGTTTGTTGACAAGTTCCTTCTCCTTGCTGCCAAGATCACGTTAGGCAACACCGACAGGTACGGTCTCCGACGTCCCAAAACCGGCCCAATGGAGCACAAATCCGCCACCGGAAAGACTCCCGTCCTTGATTTCGGTGGATTTTCGCTAATCAAATCCGGAAAAATTAAGGTGCATGACAACACAACACATATATATATATATGAATATTTTGACACATGAATGAAATTAAAGCTAATATATATGTATGAACACAGGTGATGGGGGGTATGAGAGAGATAACGAAGAACGGAGCAAAATTTATGGACGGACAAGAAGGGAAATTTGATTCAATAATCCTGGCAACTGGTTACAAGAGCAATGTGCCTACTTGGCTGAAGGTACACGTACGTACTATTATTATTATTATGCAAATATATGAGGGTGACAGGCAGGCTATATTATATTATATTACGGTTCTTTTTTCTTCTTCCTTTGATCTTATTCACAATCTCACATCACTGTCAATCTTACAAAATACAGTAAGCCTACAAAACAAAACGTTTCTTATTCTCTTATTATTATTATACAAAAGAGAAAATCTGACCGCACTTGTTTGGATTATTCCCTACTTTTTTGTATAATTTTTTTTTTTGTTTTATTTCCCTTCTGATGATGTGTTACTTTCATCACACACACACACACACACACATATATATATATATTCTGCATTTTGCTGTTCTTTAAGACCTACCAAACAATGCCTTCCATATCCAAAAATTAGGTAAATCTTTCTTTGAACTATATATATATCATCCATAACAAAACCTTATGGGTGTGGTAGGTCTTGGAAAGTAGTAAGTAGGTATTTGGTTCTTTGAACCTTCAACCAGAGAATGGATTTTCGTGCAAGATTTTTATTTTTATTTTTTAAATGTTTTGTGTTGCTTCTCACACAAAAAAGAATTGTCTTGATTTCAAGAAATTGAGAATCTCCTTGATTCAAAAATGATGAGTGGTCCATGATTGGCACAACATGATGAGAAATTAAAAAAAAAAAAAAAAAAACAATTGCACTGAAACTGGTCCATCATCGTGCATTGTCTTGCCATTGTAGTGAAAGTACCAATAAGGGGGAAAAAAATTTGCAGTCTCTCCTGTTTTTACTGGACCTGTTGCAGAATTCAGCAGAATATTAATGATCACATGGATTTATTTTATTTTTATTTATTAATGTCTTTTGGAATGTATGTGTGTAGGATTGTGAGGAGTTTTTCTCAGAAGGAGGTATGCCCAAGACACCATTTCCTAATGGCTGGAAAGGGAAGAATGGTTTGTACGCAGTGGGTTTTACAAGGAGAGGGCTTCTTGGAACCTCATCGGACGCAGTCAAGATTGCTCGTGACATAGCTGATGAGTGGGGATCCATGAAGAATTAATTATTAACAGAGAAAGAGAGAGAGACAGCCAAGAAGGGATTAGAGTACAGTGGGTTATAACTTATAAATATATATATATATAAATATATTAGAATAACGGGTTTTCATGGACTGAATTGATCAGCAGCAGCCATTAGGGGGGGGCTTGATATAATAATTTTTTTTTTTTTCCTTTCCTTTAACCTTAGTTCTTGTAAATGAATCAAATTTTGGTTGCAATGTTCATATGCTATCATCATCAGGAGTTTCAATTAATGGATATTTCTCTTTCCATCGTCATTTGACGATCATGATACTGACTTCAAATAATTTTAGTATTTCCCGAAGAGAAATGGGGATTTCATTTTATTTTTGTCACAGAATTGACAGTACACAAAATGTTGATAGTTCAGACAGAATATTTGCAACGATGCATATATATATATATATATCAACAACAAAAGAAAAAATATATATATTACAGAACTGACGCATATTCTGCAGAGGAATCCAGAAGCAGATTGCATGAGTGGTTACTTGGTTAAGGGCAGCCCCTCACACCACCCTACCCTATATATATACCTTACGCGGCCCCACAAACCCCAATTCCTTATTTCTCTTTCAATTGATAGATTCATTTTGACAAGAACCCTTTTTTCCATGTATGTAATAACCTGTTGTATTCATCAAAAAAAAAAAAAAATGTAATAACCTGTTGTCTCAGTCGTCAGTTTCAAAACAGTGGACTGTATACATATACATACACATATATATATTATACAAACGTAAGTATGACCATTTTATTCATTATTCTCGACTAGGAAAATTAATGATGTTGTTCCATAATATATGTTTGGGTATACTTTTCTCGACCTAAAACATTTTTAGACAAACGGATGAAAAGCTTATACTCCCTCCTGTTTTTTATTTTTTTTATTTTTTTAACTTCTTAGAGACAAAAAAAAAAAAAAAAAGAAAAAAACACCCTTTAATATATATATATATGATTTATGTATCTTTCAATTAAAAAAATTAAAATATTTTTTAATTTTTTTTTTTTTTTAATATAGAAATATTAAGAGAAAAATATCGATAAATATATCGTTAAAGTAAATAAAAGCTCAAGGAGTAATTGTTTGGTAATTAATTGAACATGGATAGCTATATATATATATATATATATATATATATATATGTAAGGGGTCACGTGTAAGATTAGAAGAAATGAAGAGGGAGAGGGGCGTGGGGTTGAAACTCAAGAGTCCAAGGAAAAATACAGAATATGCATAGTATCTAAAATGAAAGTCTATATTGGCAAGATATGGCATGCAAATACTGATGAAAAGAAAAACGTCGCATGCATGCAAAATTGCCATGCATACTCATGCAGAAGACAAAATTCATATTGCCTGCTTCTTACCACCATTGTGACTCATCGTTGGAATTCTGGAATTTGGACTCTGTCTTTACGGTTGTCCTTTTTTGATGCAGAGACACCATATTCATCAACAATGACATGATATATATACATACATATATATATATATATATGCACGGGAAGAAAAAAAACAAAAGAATACTATATATTTAGAAAGAGCGACATATAATGCAAATAATAAGTGGTTCGTAAATATTATATTATATTTTTAGAAATTCAGTTCTTGTATTAAACATCGATATAAGAGTTAAAATAAAATATTTTTAGAATAAGAATCAAATTTTACATATAAAAACTTAAACTTAAATTTGAATGAGTTAGAAGAGAGAATACACAGAATATATATATATATATATATATTACTATGGTCTGACAAAAAAAAGGAAGGTCCACAATGTACAGAAATTGAAATTCTTTGTTGATCAATCCTCTGAACCATTTTCTTCCCTTCCCTTCCCTTCCCTTCCTTCAAGAGAGATTTGTAGTTTTCTCTCTTCATATTTCTTCTTTTGGGTCCACAATTCTTCTTGTTTCAGAGCTCTGTTGCTTTTGGACCTTCAACTTCACTGACCTATGGTTGATAGGTCCATACTCGATCCACGCCCACAGCCACATATACATATATATATATATACAGACATATTATTCTCCTACCACAGGAAGAGGAACACCCTTCCCCACGGTCACCGTCTTCAGTAGCAGCCGATTTGACCATAATATATAAACATATATATACTAACACACATATGTATATCCATTACCAAAAAAAAAAAACACACATATGTATATATATATATTAGTTTTCAGAAAATTCTGAAGAAACAATTTTTTATGAAGGACACGTAGCTCTAGCTAGTGAGAAATTTTTCTTATTTAGAACTATAGGGACATTTTGAATTGAAACTTTTTTTTATTTTGTTTATTTTTTTAAAAAATAGTTGTGCGATTACAAAAAAACGAAGAGTAAGGTAGAGATAAATTAAGAAGTTATCTAATAAGTGAAGAGACAAAAATAATATATATTATTACTGTAATGATGATATTATAATTAAATTGATGTATATTTATATATTTTTTATTAAATGTAATAATTTTTTTATCAAGTAGCCAGACATAAACAGTGTCATGTCAAGTAATGTCTAAACACGTATATCTCATTTTTTTAAGTTTTAAGTAAAAAATTGGAAGAAACAAAAAAAAAAAAAAAAAAAAACTTAATCTTGGCCTTTTTCTTTTCCTCGTTTCGAGAACGATCATTGTCTTGAGGGATGATCTTTCTCTATTTAGTAGCTTTAGAGAGTATCTATATCTATCTATCTATATCAACATGTTTATAGTTATCTGTAAAACATTGGAGAACAAAAGGTGCACATCGATTATCCCATCCCATAACTTTTTTTTTTTTTTTTTTGGAAGGATCCCAGAACTTGTTTTTGGCTGTTTAATTAATTTGTTGGAAACCATTATTTTTTTTTTTTTTTTTTTTTTTTAAAGTGATTATTTTGATATTTTTATTAATTGTTTTTTTTTTTTTCAATCAAATTAAAACTCTGTAATAATGAGTTTTAACATTTTTTTTTTTTTCTTCTCCCAATTGTTAATTTATTTGATCAAATTAGAACAAGTATAGATTGATTTTAAAGTCTTAATATTATAAAAAATTTGTCAAAAAAATATGATAAAAAATTAAAACAATTACTTGAAAGTAGTACGGAAATAAAAAAAAACAAAAAATTATAAAGATCAAAATTATAAAGAATTAATAAAACAGCGACTAAACTAACTAATTTTCTTAATTTGTTTCAAAATAATTATATATATATATATATATGCACGTGTTGTTAAAAAAAAAAAAAGAAGAAGAAGAAGAAAATATATAAACAAGCAAAAGTTTGCACTATTTAATTACCAAAAAAGAAAGTTTCATTTTTTGTAATTCAGTATTTTTATCGATTAATTTAAAATGATTTATGGAAAAAGATCTACGGTACAAGATAGTTCACAACGTGAGTCGAACTCAAAATCTCTTAGCGAGATAATTTTTAACGTGAACCGAGCTCAAAATCTCTTGACGAGAACGTGAATCGACAAGTCAAATAAAAATAATATATAAAACACTACAACTTATATTTTTTTTTTTTTTTTTTTTTTTTGATGAGTACTACCACTTATAATTTTATATGCATATAAAAACACATGTAAAATATTTACCAAACAAAATAATGTTTTGTCGGCCTGCATATGTGAGTGCAAGTAGGAATCTAGCTTTAGACTTCATGATCAGTTCTACCAAAGCGAAAAAAAAAAAAAAAAAAAAAGAGGGAATTTCGCATCATCTGTGTGTGTGTGTGTTTTTTTTTTTTCTCTCGTTGTGTAGTGAAGTTTCTATGGTTGGATTTTGCTTACAATAAAGTTTCAACTATTAACATCTGAAAAGAGAAGTATGTTCATTGTTAATGATCAACAGTTCAACACCAACAGGAAAGGGGAAAAAACAAAAAGGGCAAAAAAAAAAAAAAACAAAAACAAAAACAAAACAAAACACTTTAATTTGATATTTTTGATATTGTTTAAAAATATCAAATCAAAGACAGCTTAATTTTTATATTTTGCTATAAGTTGATTTGAAAACTGATAAATATCCAATTGCAAAGGTAATAATTTTTTTTTCTTCTTCTTCTTTCTTTCTTCCTTGAATTAGACAATGAGTAGCTTTGCTCCATTTACTCCATTTACCCGAAGTCCTACATCGCTCGCCTAGGAGCTCTCTACGCAGTTATTAAGTAGGGGACTGAAGCCCTTTACTCAACTGACGCGTTTTAAACCCGTGAGGTGCACCTGAAGTGTGCCAAAGCGGACAATATCAGTTGAGCGATTTATAACAAGGAAGGATCTAATTATTCTTTAAATATTGGTTAAATGTATTTATATGATTGATTCTTTTTTTTTTTTTTAAATTTAACTTTAGGAAATTTTGTTAATAAGACTCTTCAAGCAGCTAAATATTTAATTTCAATAGTAGAGAAGATCTCTTATAAATGTGATTCTAGTTGAGATTTGACCGAACAAAGAGTAAATCGAAGTAAGTATGTATAATCTTTAATTTACTATTTAATTGATTGTTCATTCTTTAAATTAGTATATTATCATTTATGATCTTCAATCCATAATTGTTTAAGTAATCATAAAATAAAACTTAAGAGGAACTAACTTAAATTAATATGTGTTGCATTAGAATTCAGTCTTTCTCATATTTATTATTAGTATTAATAAATTAAATCTTAAGAGTTCATTTAGGGCTTTTAATTGGAAATGAGTTAGTCATCATAAAGCGTTTCGTAATACTAAGAAAAGATTGGTTGTCAAAAATTGACAATTGACAAGGGACAAACTACTGTATTAAGTGAAGATAAATTTCAAAAATATTTCTTTAAAAAAAAAAGAAAAGATTATTGATCATTTTAGTCCTTAAATAATTTTTGTTAGCTAATTTAGTTCTTTCCAAGGGATGAACTGGAAATAGACACAAAACCATCATCCATTCAACCCTTTTTCACGATCATGTCACGTCAAGGTGAAAATCAATTTTACGGTACAAACGCTTATGACCTCCTTAGATTTACTTCTAAAATGTTATTTAATTTTTCAATTGAGCTGGTAGAAGATTGAAAATTCTCGAAAATTTCTACCTCTTATTATTGTGTATTCCTTCAGGGATCATAATGTCATGAACAAGGAAAAAGTTCTTGTTTTCTTTACTTTTTATCTTCTTTTTTTTTCATTTTTGAACTAAAAGTGTTTCGACAAGTTAGTCTTTTAGTTAGTTTTAAAACAAGTAATTAATTACAAATCAATCATATGATATGCACATCTGATCTAATTATTAAGGATATAAATTAAATTTAACACTTAAGTAAATAATAAATGATGTTTGAAAAAGAAAAAAGAAATATTAAGAAGAAAAAATATTTTTCATGAATTTCAAACCTTGAGGTTATTTTGTAGTTGAAATGACATAATCACTAAATGAATCATTTTTTTTTTTTCCTACTATAACAGGTCAAAGGACTAATATGTTCAAATATTTTTACTTTGAAGAATAAAATAGTTAAAAATAAAGAAAAATAACTAAATCAACTAATCAAAATTTATTTAGAAACTGACTTGACCAATAATCCTTAAAATAAAATTAAAAAAAGAAAAAAGAAAAAAAATTCACACACAAAAGTGACACTTTTAATCAATAAAGAAACTTTGAGAACAAAAACCATCTATTTCAAAAGTTTGAGGGGGAAAGTCAAAATCACAAAAATAAAAATGTTTGAGGATTGGATGGTAAATTTGCCATTGTCCTTCGTTTATATATATGGTTATAGTTGTTGGGTTGAGGGAAAGTTCCTTTTAATCCGGTAAAAACTCAACATTACTTCTGTCATATGGACTCTGTCATATCTCCAGTCCAATTGGGCCATTCTAGTTAGATGGGCCTCCTTGAGTCAACTAAAATACCCTCACTCCAAGCTAGGGTTTACTTGGTTTGGGCAACGTATTCAGAAAAAAATTTATAGAAAGAAATACTCAAAATTATAATACATGACTAAAATACGGCACAATATCTTAGAAGGAGATTCCAAAAACTATAATACACAATTGAAATGCAGTATAAGGTTATCTCTAAGGTGAATTGAACAAACATGGCACAAGATCGTTCTCGACTATAAAGTGAAATTTGGAGGAAAATGCCCAAGATTATAGCACACGATTATCTCTAAAGTGAATTTGAACAAATAAGAGACAAGGTCGTTCTCGTCTCCTAAATTGAATTCGGAGGAAAATGTTCAAGAATACAGCACACACACACGATTGAAATACAATACAAAATTATTTCTAAAGAAAATTAAACAAATACGGCACAAGATCGTTCTCGTCTATAAAGTAAATTCAAATGAAAATGTGTAACACTACAACTAAAATGCGTAATATATATGTATATATATATATATAATTTTTAATTAATAATTAATTTTATAAATTTATAAATTTATTGTCATTCTTCACACAATCAGGTTTGCCAACATTCTGGGACTAAGCAGAATTCGGTACGCTCATGCTTTAGCTTTTTTTGGCACTTCAATTTCCCCCCCAACTTTCAGCTATTTTGGATGCTTTCATTCATTAATGAATTAATCAATTTTCATCTAAATTTTTGTTTTTGAAATAATTTTCATCTAAATTTAAATGGATCAAAACAACTTATTAAAAACAAAAAAATAAAATAAAAACAAAAATTAAAACATCAAAATTATTTTCATCGATCTAAAAAAATTAAAAATATTTTAATAATTTTTATTTTATAAATATTGATGTAATGCCATTAACAACATTAATTTTCTAGATTAATTAAAGCGACACTTGTTTTAATTTTATTAATATTTTAGACAATATTTTAAAAGAGTGTCTTAGGAGATCCTGTACGCCACTTCTAATCCTAACAGTGCAATATCTCCTAAGACACTCCTCTAAAATATTGTCTAATACACTTAATTAAAATATGTATCACTTCCGTTATATCAATATTTATAATTATTTTTTTTTACAAAATAAAAACTATAATTACATTTTAAAAATATTATTAAATCATTAAAATTATTTTGTCATCAAGTTACGTTCCTAAACTATTTATGAGGTAAAAAAAAAAAAAAAAAAAAAAAAAAAAGTAATGTTTTTTTTTTTTTTAAAAAAAAAAATAATAAATAAGGGATAAAATTAGGATTTCACACAATATAATTCATTATTTAACTTATTCAACTCATTTTCTTTTCGAAAAATTTACCGGTTTAGTCCTGTAACTATTTATGTTTCTCTAACAAGGTCCTATAACTTTTTTCTTACTTTAATTAGTCCCGTAACAATTTTCGTTTACTAAAACTAGTCCTTTAGACCAAAATTTTGCTCTTTGCTCCGGTGCTCAGTTGATGTGAACAAAAATTGAAAGGCATTTTAGGTAGTTCTAGTTCTAAAACACATGAAAAATGAAATGGAGGAAAATTTTTCACTCTTCTAGTTGTAGGGCTTCTTCTTTGAGTAAAAAAACAAAATTTTGACTGCAAATTTGAGCAAATTTTTGACTGCAAATTAATTTTACCCAAATTTGCAGTCAAAAATTTGCCCAAATTTGTAGTTAAAATTTTGATTTTTCACTTAAAGAAGAAGCCCTACAACTAGAGGAGTGAAAATTTTCACTCAATTTCATTTCCCACGTTTTTTATAATTAGAACTATCGAAAATGCCCCCTTAATTATTATCCACGTCAGCTGGGCACCGGAAAATTTGAAAAAAATTGGCCAGAAGGATTAATTTTAGTAAACGAAAATTGTTACGGGACTAATTAAAGTAAGAAAAAAGTTATAAGACCTTGTCAGAGAAACATAAATAGTTACAGGACTAAACTAGTAAATTTTTCTTTTCTTTTATCAACTTGGGGATTGTTTTACGATAGTTAGACTCAACCTGTCAAGAAAAATGGATTGGTTAAGTTAGATAATAATTATATTGTTTAACATAATAATTTTTCTTATCATTTATTGAATTAAAAAATAAGAAATTAATGTTAATTATATTTGATTTACCAAAAAAAAAAAAGAACGTTAATTATATTTGACCTTTACAAGATAGATAAAATGTCGTTAATAAAAAATAGCTTTTTTTTTTTTTTTTTTAATTTTGAGATACTTTTGTCTTTAATATGTCTCAATTTTAAATCAAGAGTGAAATTACTATCAACTGAACTATGCTTTTTTGACTAATAAAAAAATAGTTTAAGAATCTTAAATATATATATATATATATATATATATATATATATATATATTAAAGATGTAACTTGCATAAATAATTTGAGGTATAAATTGACGCGAGATCTCCTAAAACATCCTCTAAAACATTAATAGAATTAAAACATGTGTCAATTTAATTAATATTAAAAACTAATGTCGTTAATTTTTGTTAAGTCAATTTTTTTTAAAAAAAATATAAATTATATTCGCATTAAAAAATATACATATTTTTTTTTACATTACTCTAAAAAAAATAAAAGTAGTTTAATAATTTTTTAAAAAAAAATAATAATAAGTATTGATTTAACGGAAGTTAATGACATTTAAGGTTAATTAAGCTAACATGTGTCTTAATTTTATTAGTATCTCAGACAATATTTTAGAGGACGTCTTAAGAGATCCTACAGTACCAAAATTTATTAGGTGCGAGATCTTCTTAGACATCCTCTAAAATATTGTCTAAAGACACTAATAAAATTAAGACACATGTCGATTTAATTAATTCTAAAAACTAACGTCATGAACTTCCGTAAAAATCACTCTCAAAAAAATTTCGTAAAGTCAATAATTTTTTTTTTTTTGATAAATCAAAGGGAAAAACTAGAGAATCTACACATCAAGAGTCGGACGCAGTGAAACACTAGAAGAACAAAGAACCACAATATAAGTAAACTCCACAACGCCACACTAAAAATACTTTTAAATTTTTAAATTTATATAAATATGTATTTTAATTTTATTAATATTTCAAATAATATAATAATGAATATCTAAGGAATACTCAGGGGAGTGTTTTTTCTGTAATGACGTCATGTTTGGTTTATGAACATTATTGTACGGTTTGAAACGCCATTTTCTTCTCATTCTTCAAAATTGCAGAGACTCTGATAGCGCCTCATCAACATGAAGTCATTTGGTCCTACCCAAACGTAAGACCACACAATCCAAAAAAAGACCAAAAAAAAAAAATAACAATAATAATAATAAAATCAATGCCATAGAACAAAGGTCAAAACAGCCAAAAGAAAAATTTGTGTATAGAATTTGATCATAAATCTTAAAAAAATTAAGAATTTGATTTTATAACTATTTTTATTTTCTTAACTTCATTCTTTTGACAAAATTTATGAGATTTTTTTGTCGTTTAAGTTACGAAAAAACATATAAGAAACATATTGTATTTTACCTCTTATCATAAAATGCTTTCATAAAATTGAGTATGTGTTTTTTATGCGACTTAAATGATTGAAAATTTTTACAAATTTGGTCGAAAAGACCAAATTATGAAAATAAAAATAGTTATAGGACCAATATATTGAGAATTTTTCAAAGATAAATTATACAACAAAAACCTTCACGCAAGCCACCACTATCCAACTTATTCGATTTTAAATTATTAGATATTTAAAGTCATTATTAAATACATTAAAAAATTTTAAAGTAAATTTATTGATATTTTTCTCTTAAATATTATTATAGTTAATACTTTACAACTCATGTTTATTAATTATTTTTATTAAAAAAATTAATTATTTATATTTTTTCAAGTTGATCTTTAACACTTTATTTTATATAAATGGATCATTTATTTATTTTTAATTTTACAAATTGATATTTCAATTAAAATTCGTTCAAAATCAAATCACATTTTAATATATAATTGTTACACTCATTAAATTTAATGGGAGTTTTTGTCACTTTAGACCCTTCTTACTTTGAATCCTAACTACAAGAAATGAAAAATAGACTAACTGAATCACAAAAAAAAAAACGGATATGCGTTTAATATATTTTATTCCACATTCTATTTTTTTTTCTAAATTGAAATGATAAAAAGATTCTTTAAATTTAATGAGTGTACCAAATACATACTAAATAGTGACTGAATATTGGTCAATTTTGATTGGAATGACTAATTTGTGATATTAAAATATATAAATAATCAAATTATATGAAATGAAAGTTTTAAAACTGACTTTTTTTAAAAAAAAAAATAATAAATAATGATATTTGTTATATTTATATTGTATAACATGAGATATTAAACATTATTATACCCATATAAATACATTAAATGTCGTACTCTTATTAGCAATTTAGAAAGAATGATTTATACCCATAAAATTAATTTTTCTTTTTTCTTTTTTTAGTTACATGTAAAAAATTGCACTTTTTTTTAAAAAAAAACATGAGAATTAATGTTGCTCCTAATTTTATTTATTTATTTTGTTTCAAAAAGAATAATTATATATATATATATTTTATATTTTTTACTTGTCATATTAAAATATTAAGGTAAATATATTAATGTTTTGTCTTTAAATACTCTTATAGTTAATGATTTACCTATAATTCATGTTTTTTACTTATTTTTATTGATTTTTTAGTTTTTTTGATCAAAAAATACATTAATTTATATATATATCAAGTGTGTATTTTTGTATTAAAAAAAAATCAATTTATATCAAATATGATAAATAAATAAATAAAAGAAAAAAAAGTATAAAATTTGATACATTTGTGTTGATGTGTAATAGGAAGGTTATCAAACAAATCAATGTAATAACAAAAGAAGATCCATCCTCAAAACAAACAAACAAACAAAGTTATTATATTTCATCCATGTAATCCACACATGCATTTAAGGAAAAAAGAAAAGCTCGTAGAAGTTGTAGCTCAGTTGATAACAGTTTTATTAATGATCCAAAAAGATATAAATTTAAAACACGATAAAAATAAAATTACCTAAAAAAAAAAAAAAAAAAAAGGAAAACAACAACAAACAACAGCTATATATAAAATATACATGAGAATAAGATTCGCTGCCTCCTCCTTTTAATTCAATCCAAAATCAAATCCCCGGTCCCCAACGTTTCCTACAACCTCTTCTCTTGTCTTCTTGATTTCCAGAACAGTAAACTCATTTCTTCTTTCTTTCTTTCTAGTTTGCTTGCTTGCTTGCTCTGTATCTATAGTCTATACAATAATAATAATAATAATAATACAATGGGTTCTTATCAAAAGGTTGATGGACCTATCATTGTAGGTGGAGGACCATCTGGTCTTGCAGTCTCGGCATGCCTTAAAGAAAATGGCGTACCTTCCGTCATTCTCGAGAGGAGTGACTGTATAGCTTCTTTATGGCAGCAAAAGACTTACGACCGTCTCAAACTCCACCTTCCCAAACAGTTCTGTGAGATTCCTCTTCTGGGTTTTCCAGAAAGCTTCCCTAAATATCCTTCCAAGTATCAGTTCATATCCTACTTGGAGTCCTACGCCGGTCACTTCTCCATCCAGCCCAAGTTCAACCAACTCGTCCAGTCCGCCGAGTACGATCCACTCACCGGTCTCTGGACCGTTCGAACTCGAGATTCATGTGTTTATGTTTCGAGGTGGCTTATCGTCGCTACCGGCGAAAATGCCGAACCCGTTGTCCCGGAAATTCAAGGGATGGAGAAATTCAAAGGGCCGGTGGTGCATACCAGTGCGTACAGGTCAGGTTTAGATTACCGGAACCAAAGAGTACTGGTGGTGGGATGTGGTAATTCTGGAATGGAAGTTAGCTTAGACCTCTGCGCCTACAATGCCACACCTCACATTGTAGTCAGAAACGCAGTTAGTATACATATGTCTATATATATATATATATATATAGATACAGTGTTATTAGAACATATTTATTTATTTATTACATACATGCATCATCAGTCTGCTAGAAATTAAATACTAAAATGCTTTTATATTTTCCAATTCAGCTTCACATTTTACCGAGGGAAATGTTTGGTATATCCACATTCGAAATAGCCATCACTCTGCTCAAATGGATACCGTTATGGCTGGTGGACAAGTTCCTGATCACTGTAGCCAACTTCACCTTAGGCAACACAGAAAGGTTGGGACTCCGGCGTCCTAAAGCCGGTCCACTCCATCTCAAAAATGTCACCGGAAAGACTCCCGTGCTTGACGTCGGAGCATTATCAGAAATCAAAGCCGGTAAAATCAAGGTATATATTATCATATATGTATATTGTCAATTTAACACAGTATTCTTGCATTATCATTGTACTGTTCATATTCATGACGATGATTAAGGTTTTGGTTATGGTTATTTGAGCAGGTAATGGCAGGATTAAAAGAGATAACAGAAAATGGAGCAAGATTCATCGACGGGAAAGAAATGGAATTTGATTCCATAATCCTGGCAACGGGGTACAAGAGCAACGTACCAACTTGGCTTAAGGTGATGGTTCTTTTCCTTTTTTTTTTTTTTCTTTTCTCTGCTGGTTTTGCATGAGGTGACTGACAATAACACCCCTTCCCCACCACCCCACCCTCTCCCCCTCCCGGGGTTTCTTCTGTTTTGATTAATATGGAGGCAGGGAAGTGATTTCTTCACGAGAGAGGGAATACCAAAAATACCCTTTCCTGAAGGATGGAAAGGGGAAAATGGTTTGTATAGTGTGGGATTTACAAGAAAAGGTATTCAAGGAGTAGCATCAGATGCAGTTAATATTGGCAGAGATGTTGCTGATCAGTACTGGAGAGTTTTTAATGAAGAAGAGAAGAGACGCTGTAATCTAATCTAATCTAATCTAATTCTCTCTCTCTCTGTCCTTTTCATTAATTTTTGTGGAAATTAATTCAGTTCCCAAAAAAAAATTAATTAATAAATAAAAATAATATAAGGGTTTTTTATTTTTTATTTTTTCTTTCTTTCTTTTATATATTGTAAATCAATCAAACTTAACCTTGTAATTGCAACTTTTTTTTTTTTTTTGTAAAAATTAATGTGAAAGTTGTAATTTTTTGTTAGTACTATGTATCATGACCCATGGGTTTTTTTTTTTTTTTTTAGTTTCACTTGACAAAAAGTTTTAGTTCCGCTAATGGTAGTTTTATCTATAATCGCAAGATATTATAAGTTTGATTTATGTTACAGACGACAAAAAAATTTGAAATATTCAAATATATATATATGAAAAATTGTTAAATTTGGTCCTTATATATATGTCTTTAGTGCGATTAAATTTTTTTTTTTATTTGGTAGATTTAATGTATAATAGACATACACATTTGATTTCTCTCTTTATAAAATTTATAATTTCAACAAATAAATTTTGTAAAGAAAGAGATCAAATTCACTTATCTATTATACATAACCTTGAAT
>JAXGGT010000131.1:9962006-9992952 GCA_035583425.1 Marsdenia floribunda | reverse complement strand
ATTATATAAATTATTATATATTAATATTATATTTATATAATTTATAGGTTAAGGTTAGGGTTTCTCTTTCTTTCTTTCTTTCTTTCTTTTCTTTTATATTAACCTTAATTGTGTAGGTTAATTTGTGTGTTTTGATATTTTTATTATTTATAATTAAATTTTTTAATTTTTTAAAAAAAGTTAAACAAGCTGAACTCGAACAATTTTCGAACTGTACGAACAAATAATCGAACGAACTCGAACAAAATTTTATGTTCGAAACATTAAACGAGCTCACTCGAGCAATGCTCGAAAATTAAACGAACCGAACCTAAACATTCAATGTTCAGTTCGGCTCGGTTCGTTTACAGCTCTAATCTATAACAGAATTGCTAATAAAAATAGTTAGGATGTTGTTGTTGTTGTGTTATGTATTGTTTGTATTTCGTGTTCTATTTGACTCACCTATATTTTTTAGGTTGAGTATTTTGTCTTTCACCTTTTTTAGATTGGATGTGTATTCTGTTACCATGGTGCATGAATGATTTATTCATTCACGTATAATATTTTTCTTTATTAATGAAATTTCACTTACAAAAAAAAAAAAAATGTTACTATTTTTTTTTTTGTTATACTTTATCATTAAACAATTTTTTGCAAATATAAATAAATGTTAAGGTTGGATTTGTATATATATATATATATATTTATATTTAAATATATTTTAACTTGTTATTATTCTGTATAAAATCATTTATGAGCAATAGTTATAAAGTACTCTTTTTATCTATTTATTTATTTATTTACTTATCATTAAATAAGTTTTATTATTTCCTTTTTAGTAATAAAAGACTAAAATATTGCGTGAATTTTTATTATAATTTTATGAAAATTAGTCAACTTTATCCTTAAATTATTCGCGAAAGATCATTTTAATCTTTATATATATAGTCCCTAAATAAAATACAATTGAACTATTTAATCTTGCAACTATTTTTTTATTTTTTATTTTTTATATAAGTAACTGATAAAAATGTGCACATGATAGAGAGAAAGTAATCAATTTGATCCCTAAATTATTATTATTTTTTTCAATCCAATTTGATTCCTAATATTTAATTTTTGAATTTTTTCTCCTTGAAATGCTTTTGACTATTGTTTTATTTTTTTCCTTTGAACAAATTTTGGGTGATTTCTTACGAAGTAAAGACATAAAATGCATATTATGCTTCTTTAAATATACATAAAAAAATTTTATGACCTTTTTTATTTTTTATTTTCCTTTTTACTTTAATAATGTATAATTTTACAATGTTTAATATAAAAAAGAAGGAAAATTTACGATTTTAGTCCTGTAACTATTTACGTTTCCTGAACTTGGTCCTAAATTTTTAAAAATACTTAACTAAATCCTATAACTATTTTCAAATTCTGAAGTAGGTCATTCCGGCCAAAATCCTCCCCTTTTTCGGCACTCCCAATCACACGAGATACACATGTCCTCTTTTTTGAGGGCATTTTTGGTAATCTCTTCCATCCCTCAAAAAAAAAAAAAAAAATATAAACTATATCCCTATTATAGTGAAGTGAAGAAGAGAAAGAAGAAGAAATTTCAGTAGTGGGGAGTTAGTTTATAATTTTTTTTTGGAGGGATAGAAGAAATTATCGAAAATGCCCTAAAAAAAGAGGGCATGTGTATCTCATATGATTGGAAGTGCTAGAAAAGGGGAGGATTTTGGCCGGAAGGACCTACTTTAGAATTTGAAAATAGTTATAGGATCTAGTTAGGTATTTTTAAAGATTTAGGACCAAATTCAGGAAATGTAAATAGTTATAGGACTAAAGTCAAAAATTTTCTTAAAAAAGAAATAATTTATTCTATTTTTAATTATTTATTATGAAGTTAAGTTGCACATCATCATCTATTGTTGTGCATTTCATAATTATTCTCTAATGGAAATCATGTGAAAAATTAGACTTTTAAAAAAAAAAAAAAATTACTTTCAAAAATTTATTATTCTATTATAATAAAACGATTAATTAATTATATAGTTTAAATGCACATTTTTTTATTGATATTATACAAAAGAAATAACTTGTATTTTGTTTGAAAAGAAAGAAATATTAAAATTAAAGAGAAATATCAAATTGATTAATTATAAATAGATTATATGAAACTAATTTAAGGACTTATATTTTGTTAATTTTATAAAAAATAATTAATGAATATATATATGTGTGTGTGATAAAGTATTAAGTGAAAAGTATTGAGAAAAAAATATAATAAATAATATCTAGATTTTATAGGATGACAAAAAAAATAAAATCTCCCAACCATCTCAACATATATGATAAATAAAAAATATGTATTGTGAAAAGAAAAGCTCACAATGTCTTAGATTAAATTGAAGAATTAAAGTTAGTCAAAAATATATGTATATATATATATTTCTTCCAAAGTATTTTGTATAAGTTATATAAGTTGAGAATACATAAAAAAAAATTATACCACTCCTATAAAAGATAGAGCGTTATGTCATACTTAGTAATTAAGTAAGTACGTCGAATTTATTATCTTTTCAAGAAATGAAAAATATTGTAAGATGATCGAAAAAATACAAAAGATCTTCTATAAGATAGACAGTGTAAAAAATATTAAAAACGCTAGTATTGATCTTTATTCATTCTCTTTATGATGAAAAGATAGTTGCATGAATAAATAATCACTTTCAAAAATAACTTTATAATAATAATTATTTTAAAAAATCATTTTTTTTTAATGATAACTTAATAAATTTGTCCGTTAAGTATCATACAACAAAGTTATAGTTTCCACGAATTTAACTAATTATTTAATTTCTTTGTATTAAAATTCATTTAGAATATTTTAAATATTAGTTACCATTTTCCCCCCTTTGAATATGTTTGTTGGTTACTCCATATATAGTCTTTTGAGAAATTCAATATCGGTTTCATGGATTTGGTCAACTAATGAGGGATAAAATTGAAAATTCCACTTTTACTAATAAAATATTGCCAACCTTCTTCTCCGATTTTTTTTCCCGGCAAACCCACAAAATTTGTTCATTTTTTTTCCCTATATATTCTCTGGTCTTATGGTTGTACCATCATACTTCTTCCTCTCTACCCTCACAAGATTCATACTTATAAGATCTTCAAAATATCTCACAGCTTTATTTTCTGATTGAAGAAATTTCATAACTATCCACCTCACAAGCCCATCTTCACCACCTTCCACTGCCCAAAGGATTAAAAAATGATGGGATTAACAAATTTTTGTCAGTGATTAACTTCAAAGCTAGATGCTTTAAGATAATTTAGCAAAAGAAAAGCCTTCATAAATCACAAAGGAAATAAGAAGGCAAATTGGCAAGTTTTGTCCCCAAAGTATTGTATTTTGGTGATATAAGTCTCTGATTTAATTTTTTATTTAAAGAGATCCCCAAACTATTCAAATCGTGTGAAATAGATCCTTCAGTTAAGATTTTCTATTATCCAACCATTAAGTTAAAAAAAATATATATCCGTGGATATTTGGTCCTTTTACTTGCAAAAAAAGAAAGTGTTGAAACGGTTGCGCAACTACAAGGTGGCAGAATGGTAATGAAGACGAGATTTCATGTCCTTACGTGGGTTATAATTGAAACAAGAAGCATAAGAAGTTTAGGGCTTTGAAATCTGCGATTTGTGTGAAGAATCACTTCAGGAGGAATCATTGTCCCAAGATGTATTCTTGTTATAGATGTAACAAGAAGAACATTTCAGTCATGGCGGATTTGAAGAGCAACTTGAAGCACTATGGCGACACGAAATGGAAATGTTTGTGTGCATGGTACCAAAAGATGGGTTTCTTGACGGATTAATGTTTGATGGATTTGATTCTATTGACAAGTATTGCTTTCAAGATCTTCTGGGATCTCCAAATCAAACTAACAAATATAGTTTAGGAACCGAAATTGAGAAATTCTTTAACTTTTAGTTTGCTTATGCAATATCTATATTTGTTGCTATTCTTCGGGGTGATGGCTACACATATACATTTCAAATTCTTTGTATCAATAAAATTATGCATTCTTTTCTTTATCTTCTATACAGAATCTGTTGTTATTGTAGATTCTCTGATGATGGATATGGCTTTTTTTTCCCCCCTTGATTGCTTTACTGCAATAAAGACTACTCCTTTTATCTCCACCGTGATTGCTTTTGAATCTGAGGAAGGATTGAGTTAAGCATGGAGAATATAATTGCAAAAGCTCCGATGATTCTTTTTCCATG
The DNA here is from genome assembly GCA_035583425.1 of Marsdenia floribunda. Lineage (NCBI taxonomy): Eukaryota > Viridiplantae > Streptophyta > Magnoliopsida > Gentianales > Apocynaceae > Marsdenia > Marsdenia floribunda. Next base: position 9,988,677 of record JAXGGT010000131.1, on the reverse strand, counting down.
GAACATTAATGGGATAGGATAGATTTCAAAGCCCTGAACTTCTTATGCTTCTTGTTTTGATTATAACCCACGTAAGGACATGAAAATCTCATCTTCCACACCACTCGTCGCCCTGTAGCAGTGCGGTAATTTCAACACTTTTTTTTGCAAGTAAAAAGACCAAAATGCCGTTAGGCAAAATTTTTTTATTTTTCCTTTTTAACTTAACGAAAGGATAATAAAAATCCTTACGAAAGGACCTATTTCACACGATTTGAATAGTTTGGAGATCTATTTAGATGAAAAATTAAATCAGGGACATATTCCATCAAAGTGTAATAGTTTAGGGACTAAACTTGCCAATTTGCCAAATAAGAAAAGTCAAGAAATTTCTTGATTTCGGTAAATAGCAACCATTTTTTAGTAGTGTTATAATTCCAGGACAACAAATATAAAAATAATGGCAAAATAACGAGATGAAAAATTATAATGAAACAAGTGAGAGAAAATTGGACACAGAAATTTAAGTGGTTCAGCTAAGGAAGCCTACATCCACGGGAGAAGTGGAACAAAAATTATTACTATGAAAATGACAATATTACAATCAAAACAACAACAAACTCTTTAACCCAAAAATACACTAAAATTTAGTGTATTAATTTGAAGATTAAAATTTCAAATAAAGAGAAATATTTCTAAAGGGTAAAAAGAAAGAAAGAAAGAGAGAAAGAATAATTCCCAAAATCTCTCTTTGGTGTAATTTTGGTGTGTCATTAATGAGGCTCAAAATTTCTAAATTTATAGCCTTCTGCCGAGGCCACCTCCCCAAGATTTTGCATCTATTTCTGATGAGTGAGTGGCCACATAAATTGACCAAGAATGTAAAAACTATTGAGCAGTAAATTTTGAAAGTAAAAACAGCCGCAATTGTGGAAAGAAGACTGCATGTGACTCTGAAAATCATTTGAGCCACTTGTCAACAAATCTCCACCTTGGCTCAAAATGATGCAAATAGTGACTTTGCTCCACCTTCTCTGAATAATCCATCAAGTGCTATAGATAGCAATTAAGTTTAAGCATTGCTTAAACTTAGCTATAGGAAGTCATGACTTAGTCATCATGTTAATAGGATTATCATGAGTGCTAATTTTGCTCACAACAATATCACCACGAGCAATAACATCACGCACAAAATGATATCGGATATCAATATGCTTAGTCCTCTCCTGAAACATTTGATCCTTTGTAAGGAAGCTAGTACTTTGACTATCACAAAATATTGTACTAATCTACAAGTCTTCACTGAGTTCACTAAAGAGTCCCTACAACCAAAGAGCTTCTATACAAGCTTCGATAATAGCCATATATTCAGCTTTAGTAGTAGACAAAGCAACTGTGGTCTGCAAAGTACCTTTCCAACTAATAGCACAACCACCAATGGTAAAGATGTATCCCATTAGAGATCTTCTTTTATCCAGGTCTCCAGCAAAATCAGAGTCAATGTATCCAATGACTTCATCTCTAGTTCTTCCAAACTGTAAGCAAACATCAATAGTAACTTGCAAGTATATGAAAATCCACTGAACTGCTTTCAAGTGTTCCTTACCAGGATTTGCCATGTACCTACTGACTACACTAACTGCATATGATAAGTTTGGACGTGAACAAACCATAGCATACATGAGAGATCCCACTGCACTAGAATATGGAACCCGTGACATATAGTCAATTTCATCATCTGATTTTGGAGACAAAGTAGATGAAAGTCTGAAATGAGCTGCTAATGGAGTACTTACAGGCTTAGCATTCAGTTTACCTACTTTTCTATCTCTGAGAATTTCCATCCCTAGTATCTTCTTTGCCTCTCCTAGATCTTTCATCTCAAACTCTTTATTAAGCTGAGTTTTGACCCTTTTTATCTCTCTTTTATCCTTGGGTGCTATCAACATGTCATCAACATGAAGGAGTAGATATACAAATTATCCATCATTGTACTTCTTGAAATAGACACAACTGTCAAAATTGCTTCTATTTAAATCATGAGTAGACATAAATGAGTCAAATCTCTTATATACCATTGCCTGGGTGATTGTTTCAAGCCATAAGGAGACTTTTTCAACCAACAAACATAGTCCTCCTTTCCTGATACTATAAAACCCTCTGGTTGTTGTATGTAAATGTCTTCCTTAAGTTCTCCATGCAAAAAGGCAGTTTTCACATTTAACTATTCAAGCTCCAAATAATTCATGGACACAATACCAAGCAAAGCTCGAATCGAGCTATGCTTTGCAACTGGAGAAAACACATATGTGAAGTCCACATCTAGAACCTGACTGTAACCTTTTGCAACTAAGCTTGCTTTATATTTGGGTTCTTCAACTCTTGGAGTCCCTTCTTTCTTCTTGAAAACCCATTTGCAACGGACAATCTTCTTGCCCTTTGGAAGCTTCACAAGGTCCCATGTACCATTCTTATGAATCAATTCAATCCCCTCTTGCATAGCAATCATCCATCTATCAGAATCATCAAAGTTAACAGTCTTTGAGAAAGTAGATGGTTCTTGATTAGTATCTATATCTTCAGCTACATTTAAAGCATAATCAACTAAATCAGCTTTAGCGAACCTCTGTAGGGGGTCTTGTTTCTCTTCTTGGTCTGTCCTTCGCAATAGAATATTGTGGTGCTACTTGTGATGAAGAAACAGCTCTACTCTGCGTTTTTGAATTAGGCTGGGGAGTAGACTCAGTTGTAGGTCCTGAATCAATATCAAGCTCCACCTGCGTGCTTGATCTCTGTTGTTCTTTATTATAAGAATCTCTAGAAGGTAAGTAATTCAACATAGCAGTCTCATCAAAAATAACATTTCTGCTAATTACAACTTTTCTAGTTTTAGGACACCAAAGTTTATAACCCTTAACACTGGACTTATAACCTAGAAAAGCACACTTCATAGATCTAGGCTCCAATTTTCCATTATCAACATGAGCATATGTTGGACACCTAAAAATTTTTAAATCAAAATAATTAGCAGGAGTACCAGACCATATCACTCGTGCAGTCTTTTTCTCAATAGTGGTGGACGGAGACCGGTTAATCAGAAAACATGCTGTAGAAGCTGCTTTAGCCCAAAACGTCTTCGGTAAACAAACAATCAAAAGCATGCATCGATCTTTCTCCATTATAGTTCTATTCATCAATTTTGCAACTCTGTTTTGTTGCCAAGTATGTGGAACGGTCAAGTGTCTCAAAATCCCTTCTGATTTACACAACACATTAAACTCATTAGAACAAAACTCTAAACCACTATCAGTGTAGAGGAGTTTTACTTGTTTTTCTGCCTGCTTCTCAATCATAGTCTTCCAATATTTAAACATAGAGAACACATCATTTTTCTTTTTCAATAAAAATGCCCAAACTTTTCTGGAAAAGTTATCAATGATTGTCGGCATATAATTGGCACCTCCCCTAAAAGGCACTTTGGACGGTCCCCAAAGGTCAAAATGTATGTAGTCAAATGTTCCTTTTGTGTTGTGAATGCCTCTGGTGAATCGGACTGTTCTCTGTTTCCCAAAAATGCAGTGCTCAGAGAACTTTAGTTTACTGATGCTTTGCCCATCAAGAAGTCCTCTTCTGCTTAATTCTGACATACCGTTCTCACTCATATACCCTAAGCGTATATGCCAAAGTCTGGTAATGTCACTATCTAACAAGAAAGAGGAAGCAACGGCTGCATTACCTATAACTATTGAACCTTGCAAAACATATAATTTGGCAGTATTTCTTTATCCTTTCATCACCACAAGAGAGCCCTTACTAATCTTCAGAACTCCACCTTCACCAGTGTACTTGTACCCTTTTGAGTAAAGAGTACTTAAAGAAATTAAATTTCTTTTCAATTCTGGTACGTGTCTCACATCACTGAGTGTTCTGACAACTCCATCGAACATTTTGATTTTCATTGTGCCAATACTTGCAATCCTTCAAAAAGCATTATTACCCATCAAAATAGTACATGTAGACACTGTGTCATATGTTGATAACCAGTCCCAATTGGGACACATATGAAAAGTGCAACTAGAATCAAGAATTCACTCATCGCTTGCTTTAAGATCATCAACAAAAGTAACTAGGAGTTCACCATCACTGTAGTCTTCCACTACGTCAACTTCCCCGGATTTTTTTTGTTGTTTTCCCTTTTGATTAGAGGCTCTTTTATTCTTTTTCTGCAACTTATAACACTCAGACTTAATGTGCCCTTTCTTCTTGCAATATCTGCACGTTTATCTTTGTTGGCAGATTTTGATCTTCCCCTGGCATCGCCGCTAAAAATCTGTTCTTGTGTTCTACCACAAACAATAAGACCCTTTGCTCGAGGTTCGTATCCAATCACAAGATGTTTCATCTTCTCATGTGAAAATATAGCATCATACACATCATTAATGGTAAGTGTATCACAATTGTACAAAATGGTGTCTCTAAAGGTCGAATAAGAGGGAGGTAATGAACATAACAAAATTAACTCTAAATCCTCTTGATCATACTTAACTTCCATTGTTTCTAAGTCTGAAACAATTTCCTTAAAAAAATAGTTAAATGATTTTCTAGAGACACACCTTCTGCCAGAGATGAGAATAGAGTCACTGCTTCAGATGCAATTTGCTAGTTAGACTTTTTGTCATGCACAATTGCTCCAGTTTCAACCATAACCCAGTAGCAGTCTTCTCCTTCAATGCATCATGTAATATTTGATTTGATAGATGTAGATGAATTTGAGTTAGAGCTTTTCAATCCTTACGTTGTTTCTCCTCGAGTGTCCAAGATGAAGACATCTGATCAAACTCTACCAAGGCATCGTCCAAATCCATCTGTGCAAGAATCGCTTACATTTTCACTTGCCATAATGAAAATCTAGTGTTGCGATCCAACAACGGAATATCATACTTCATAGTCGCCATTATTTTGAGTAAAAAAAACTGAAAGCTCTAATACCAATTTGTTATAATTCCAGGACAACAAATATAAAAATAATGGCAAATAACAAGATGAAAAATAATAACGAGGTAAGTGAGAGAAAAATTGAACACAAAAATTTACGTGGTTCGGCTAAGGAAGCCTATGTCCACTGAAGAAGAGGAACAAAAATTATCACTATGAAAATGACAATATTACAATCAAAACACCAACAAACTCTTTACCCCAAAATACACTAAAATTTGGTGTATTAATTTGAAGATTAAAAATCTTCAAATAAAGAGAAATATTTCTAAAGGGGAAAAAGAAAGAAAGAAAGAAAGAGAGAAAGAATAATGCCCAAAATCTCTCTTTGGTGTAATTTTGGTGTGTCATTAATGAGGCTCGAAACTTCTATATTTATAGCCTTCTGCCGAGGCCACCTCTCCAAGATGTTGCAGCTATTTCTGACGAGTGAGTGGCCGCATAAATTGACCAAGAATGTAAAAACTATTGAGCAGTAAATTTTGAAAGTAAAAATAGCCGCAATTGTGGAAAGAAGACTGCATGTGATTTTGGAAATCATTTGAGCTGCTTGTCAACAAGTAGTTAAAAAGAAATCCAATGAAGCAAGAGGGAAAGAACAAAGACTCTGAATCGGAAAGAGAAATCCCTTATTTAAATTGACACCTTATTTAAAAACCCAAACTTCTTAAGATTAATAGTAAAGTTGAAATTTGCACACATGCTATTTTGAACCAACACAGAAGAACTAAACCCCAGTTGCTTGGACTCGAGATCAAATTGCAGTAAATTGTCCACCATCTGGTGTCCTTCGATCACCATCGGTGTTCTTGTTTTTCTCCCTCCATCCACAAAATCCAAACACCAAATATCCACTACTCCTTTGGCTATCCTCACCATGGAATTTGATCCATGAACTCTCCAAAACGCATCATTACTTTGCATCACGAAATCCACATTCGGTGCCATCAGTCCCAAGCGGGAGCTCGAAATCACTTACATTGTAACATGTACTAAAGGGCGTCACTATTTGTGGATAGCTGTGGGATTTGTGATTGTCAACTGAAGGGAAATTATTGTTGGCCAGCAAAGGGAAATTTCGATGAAGGAAATTATTTAGGGATATTCTATTATTAAAAAATTGAATTTCTAATTTTATCCCTCATTAGTTGAGCAAATTTATGGAATGGGCGTTGACTTGCTCATAAGAGTGAAGTTTTGGATAAAAAGCACTAAAGTTGAAACTTGTAAAAAGTTTAGTGATCTTAAAAGTTACAAATAAAGATCGATGACTAAAGTTGAACTACATAAAAGTTTAATGACTAAAGGTGACATTTTGTCTAAAGATTATTTACAAATATATGTTGGGGGAGCATAACTCTAATAAAAGCTCTGATACCACTTGTTGGGTTGTTAAGCTCTGTAAAAGAACTTTGATACCAATCAATAGAGATATTAATCATGAAAAAAAGAGAAAACACAAAATTTAATGTGGAAAAGCCTTATGAGGGAAAAACCACGAGACCAACTCCGAATAATTTCATTATCAATAAAAAGCAAGTACAACGATTCATGTGCACTTAACAATTTTGACATATCCAAAATTGTAAGAAAACTCTCTATAGTTTTCCTCTATATTCTCACGTGCACATCCCCTAACTGACCTACACCCACATAATCCATTAAGATTGACCAAAACAAAGTTATGACTTAATCTAGAGAGATATACTCTTTATCTATTTATAGATAGATGACATCCTATAACTTTTGACTTCTAATTAATGTGGGACTGTAGATATAATTATTGAATGACATCATTAACAATTCTATTACAAATAGAACTCTAAACATGTAATATTTTTGAATTCTATTAGGAATTCAAGACAAAAAACTCTAACAATCTCCACTTTGGATGGCATTCCATCTTGAAACTTCGACTTGCCGCATGATTTCACGTCACACCTTGTGGATGACTATCTTCATACTTTCTCGCTTCATTCGGATCTCCCAACCATGTGTGATTTCCAGAACTCCACTTTAAACGAACAACCACGCAACTATTAGAATTCTTTTGGCCCAAAGATATTTAATTCTCCATGACTTTAGGACAAAGTCACACCACCTAAAGGTCACCAATTAAATATCTACAAAACAAGATCCACTCGAGAAAAAAAAAAAATCCATATATAGAGATTATGAGAAAATCTCTACATATAACCACACCATCTTACCACCGTAGATCTACTTGCTTCATTCAGATCTATCGTTGGGGTTCATAACCTGTTCAATCATGGTGTAAAATCATGTACATAATTTCTTGTGTTTACTAATCTCTTACCAAACTCAAAGATTAATGTCAATAAAATTTTATTGACCCATATCTCTTCCCAAACAGATATTTTTCTTAATCTTCTAAATCACCATTAAACTCCTTTTCCATTCACATTCCCAAGGATAACAATAAGCAATTCTTTTTTCTATCAAATGCCCAATAATGATAATCAAGCTCCACCCTAAATTTCACTATTAACTAATAAGTGAATACAAAAGAGTTTCAATAAAATAGATTGAAAATACAGCCTCAAAGAAGTAGTAAACTTCACTAAAACAAAGAGATGAGAAAAAGGAATAGAATCACCAAAAAACAAAGTTCTCTGTTGCGAAACTAATATCTTCAAATCTAGCCATTGAAATCCAGTCTTCACCACTCAGATTCAAGAAAAACTTCTCTTTTACCTGCTGTCAAAAATTCAGCCCGATCGGAGGTGATTTGACCACCCAATCGTCTAAACAAAATTGACCGTCAGTCTGAAAAATAGAAAATTCTGCACAACTTCTTTCCTTATTCCTGGACTCTTTCTACCTCTATTATCTCTAATTCCCCTCCCAAAGAGGTTACTTATATAGAGGGTTTACAAGACTATAACTTCCATAACCTGAAGCTCTGATACCACTTGTTGGAGGAGCTTAACTCTTATAAAAGCTCTAATACCACTTGTTGGGTTGGTAAGCTTTGTAAAAGAACTCTGATACCAGTCAATAGATATATAAATGATGAAAAAAAGAAACAACACAAAATTTAATGTGGAAAAGCCCCGAGGGAAAAATCATGTGACCAACTCCGAATAATTTTATTATCAATGAAAAACAAATACAACGATTCATGTGCACTTAACAATTTTGACATATCCAAAATTGTAAGAAAACTCTCTATAGTTTTCTTCTATATTCTCACGTGCACATTCCCTAACTAGCCTACACCCACACGATCCATTAGGATCTACCAAAACAAAGTTATGACTTCTAGAGAGATACACTCTTTATCTATTTATAGATAGATGACATCCTATAACTTTTAACTTCTAATTATTGTGGGACTGTAGATATAGTTATCGAATGACATCATTAACAATTCTATTACGAATAGAACTCTAAACATGTCATATCTTTGAATTCTATTTGGACAAAAAATCCTAACAATATGTATATATATATATATATAAAAGAAGGAAAATTGGTGGATTTGATCCCTAATCTTTCGATCATTGGTGTTGGTTCATTTTCTTTATTTTTTATTTAATAGATCCCTATATATAACAAATTGGTGCATTTAATCATTTCCTTCACAATATTTGAATTGCCAAATGCACCAAAATATTTTTTTAATAAGAACATTAAAAATATTATTGCACAAAAAACATTAAAAATATTATTACAAATTTGTGCATTTGGTCACTTATTATTATTTTTCCTAAATATTAGGAAATTATGATATATAAAATTTATTTATTTTTCACAAATAAAAGAAAATGTTTAGCCTAAAAGAAAGATTATGTCCCAAGCAAGAGTTTGATGGGCCCTTCTAGAAATTCTTGAAGTTCTAAGACCAAATAGTTATTATTAAAAAAAAAAAAAAAAGTTAAGCTTTTTTATGATTTTGAATTATGAAAATAAATTAATAAATAAATTTATTCATATCCCTTTAAATTATTATGATTAAAAATATGATTTTGAAAGAAATACAAAATTTTAAGAGTATTTTTAGCAATGAATTAAAATTTATATTAGTTTTACATTAAGAGTATTTGTAATTGAATTTTAATTAATGTTTACACTATTAAGATGCAATTAAAAGCATTACTAGTGATATCAAATATATATATATATATATATATTTGCAAATTTTAATAAAAAATTTGAATATTCTTTTTAATCTTATTTTCTTATTTTAAAAGTAAATTTAAAATGTATTAATTATACTTTTAATATTTTGTTGTAAAAATATTAAAATTTTACAAAACATAATTATTTTTATTTTCTATAAAAATTATTGTTATTTTTCTTGTTCAAATTATTTCCATTACACTAATAAAAAAAAGGTAAATTAGCATAAATAGTCCCCAAACTATGGTCATTTAGTTGAATTGGTCCCTCAATTAATTTTTTGGCTACATTGATCCCAAAATCATGTGATATTGGTCCTTTTGTAAAAAAAATTATGTTAAATTACTGTTTACACCACTAAAAAAAAAAAAAAAAAACTAAGGGCATTTTTGTTTTTTCAATTTTCAAAGTGCAAAAAAAAAGAAAGAAAAGAAAGTATACTTCTTATTTTCAACAGCTCAATTTACTCAATTGTGAGCTTTAACTGAAGGACAAATCTAACAAGATTTGGAGATCAATGTAACCAAAAATTAATTGAGGGACCAATTTCACCAAATGACTATAGTTTGAGGACTATTTATGCTAATTTTCCTTTAAAAAAAATTTATAAAATTTATTAGTCTTTCTGTTTAGAAAATTTATTATATAGGTAAATTAAAATTCATTATTTGACCTACCTAAACAATAGATTTTATGAAGAGAATAATTAAGTGCATATGTCTGGTATGCATTTGAGATTTATTAAATAATAATAATAATAATAATTAATTGTACTAATAATTAAAATATTGAGACCAAATTCGCCAATTTTCCTTAAACTTAATTGGCCATGAGTCTTGTACGTTTAGAATCTTCCAATTACTTGGAATGATTTTAATATATGAATGGATCTTTATGGCTGACATTTCCTTTTTAAGGAAAACATAACATGTTATTGATAAAATAATCCTATTAGTTATTCCTTAAGAGGAAAATATTGTTATCGGTTAAGAAATAAAAAAAAAATTTAGGACAATTTTCTTTTTTCTTTTTACAAATGATTTGCAATTAGGTATAGTTTTAACTCTCTCTCTCTCTCTATATATATATATGTGAAATTTCAACTTCTATGATACCCAATTATTTCATTAGGCTTACATAATTGACTAATCAAAAGTGAAATGACTCTTGAGCCCAAATAATAAAATTAAAAGATCAATCTAGACCAATTAATTCAAGGTCAAAAGTGTCATCCCACAAGCACCAAATTAATACAATCTAACTTAATATATTTTTCTTTTAGTTTTCTTTTCTTTTCTTTTCTTTTTTATTTTAAATGTGTTCCAAAATGATATTAATATACATGTCATTCATGTTTTTAAAATAAATAAATAAATACAATTATCAAAAAAAAAAAAAAAAAAAAACACATGAAAGACATAACATTTTTATAAAAAAAAAAAAAAAAAAAAATTGTATATAAAAGGATTGAGAAGATCTCTTACTATAAAAGACATACCTAAAGAATAAAAAGTTACTTAGAGTGTATTTAGACGCAATATTATACTGAGTCAAAATATATAATTTATTGTCAAGAAGTCGTAATTTAGTTGGTAACAAATTTATTTATGATTTAAGAGGTTATGAGTTCAAGACACATTAGAGGCAAAATTACTTTAAAATTTTCACAATAAATAATTTATTTATTTTGATAATATTTTAGTTTATTTAAACAAAAAATCAAATGTTAATTGAAATTTGAAAATTTGGACCTTTTAGTTTCTTTATTTTTATCATTTGGATAAACGAGTTTTTATATATTATTTTTTTATTATTATTTTATATTTTATTGGACAAAAGGGTTTTTGTTTGTCAAATCTTAGCAATTTTTAACCACATAAGTTCACGTGTTTGATACGTGTATGTTCCATAAAGGTTATTTTTGTCATTTACAATCATGTTAATAAATTCATATCTTAATAAAACCCTTTTTTTCTTCAATTTTTATTTAAATTTTCAAATTTTTTTTATTTATGACTTTTTCTCTTGTAAGACATTTTGATCGAAAGAAACTAGATCTTATTAAAATTTGAATTAGTTAATAGATTATAAATGACAAAAATATCTTTTATTGGACTTACATGTGTTTCGTGAATTTCAGTGTTTAAAAATTTTCAAAATTTGGTTAAAAAGACCCTTTTGTCCAACAAAAAATAAAATGAGAATTTTGTAGATAGTAAAAATTTGTAAAAATAATTTAAAATTAATTAAGTGATAAATAAAGCTCCGCTTAATTACTTTTTACTACGACGAGTCACATGATAACATGTGTCAAAAATAACAAAATTAACCGATTAGAGTTAAATAAGTGTCTCGATTAATTAGAAAGCGTCAACAAGTCAAGCAAGAATATCTTGAAAGAAGGGAATAGACTCATCCCTTTCAAAGTTCATACCATTTCGGATCTTTATTTTTGTTTGTTGCATTTTTTTATTTATTTATATTCTGCAGACACGAAAAATTCACCATTCACAAATCTAATTGTAAAAAAAAAAAAAAAAAAAAAAAAAAAGAAAGAAGATAGGAATCTAATTGTGTAAACAATAAAAAATATAAGACTAAAATGTTCAATTTTTCTTAAACTTTTAATTCCTAAATTATTTTTGCTTGAATAAATGAGTCTTTATATTTTTATTTTGGACAATTAAATTTTTACATTTTTAATCGTTTAGATAATTGGATCCCTTTATTTTATTTTACTCTTCAAATTAGTTTTGTTTAAATAAAATAATCCTCAAATTTAATCTTTAAAATATAATCCCCATTTAAAATATTTAATCTTTAATTTAATTTTCTATAAAATTTAAATATATTTTTATTTGAAAAAAATATTTTTCTAAATATACTTGAAACCTTAAATTTGGAAAATTGGACATTTTAGTCCTCATACTAATTTCATTTGGACAAAAGGGTCCCTATTTTTTATTTCTGGACAAACGAATCCCCATTATTTGTTTGTTTGGACAAAGGGGTCCCTGTATTTTAATTTTTGGACAAACGAATTCTCATTCTTTTTTTCTTTGGACAAACGGATTCTTTTGACCAATTTTATTTAAAAAAAGTTGTTAATTTTTACATGATTTATTATTATTCTACATATTGTGATAATAATTATTTCATTTTATTTTTAATTTTCTCATAATTCCTCTATTTTCTTGTTGTATTTTTGGACAAAAATTAGTTAAAAGGGACCCCTTTGTCCAAATAAAAAAAAAATGGGGATTCGTTTGTCCAAAAATAAAAAATAGGGACCCCTTTATCCAAAAAAAAATTAGTATGGGGACTAAAATAACCAATTTTCCCCTTAAATTTATATACATTTCAAATTTATGACATCCAAGCAGTGATAGATAAAAATAAAAAAAACTATCAGCCAACAGGAAATACAAAACTCCTTTCTTTGTTTGTTTTGTTTTTCTCCTTCTTCATGTAAATATATGCAATATGGCGTGGGGTTTTCGGTCATTTCAGCTGGTTTTTGACTGAAAATTTGATATGACTCGAGGGCTAAAAATGTAAAATCACATCCACATTCACAATGATATCTTCAGCATCATCATCAACCCACCCTCTCTCATTCTATCTATCTATCAGCAAAGCAAAAAAAAAAAAAAAAAAAAAAAAAGGGCTTTCAGAAAAAAGAATTTTTCAGTACTGAAAAACACACAGACACACACACTGAAAAATTAATCAGCGGAAATTTGCCCGAAAGGAAGAAAAAGGGGAAAAGGAAAAAGAGAAAAGTTGCCCTTTGTTCTAAGCCTTTGGGTATACACAAACACATCTCTCTCTCTCTCTCTCCATCTTTTCTATATTTTATGCCATGTATGTATGTATATAATATAATATATATATATATATATATATATGTATATGTATATGTATATGTATAGAGTAATTGGTCCTGTTTATACATTTGGTAGTTCTCTTTTGCTTATATTCCTCAGAGTAAGCTTCTTTCTTCTTCTTTCTTCTTGGCATTTGGTTGTTATCTCTTTAGTCTTATATCTGTAAACTAGTTGGGGTTTTTTTTTTTTTTTAATTTTTTAATTTTAATTTTTATTTTTTAGTACTGTTTTTTGTTTTGAGGATCTTTAGTCGCAGCTGTGATGTAGAGGGATTTTCTTCCCCGTTTCTTCTGTGTTCTTGCTGCTTTTTTTTTTTTTTTTTTTTTTTTTTTTTTTTTTTTTTTTTTTTTTTTTTTTTTTTTGGGGTTTGATGTATAGCTGAGAGGCTAAAAGGGAAGGAGAAGAAGGAAAAACTTGAAGTGCAACATTGGGATATTAGTTTGAAAACATGTCTCAAACTAACTGGGAAGCTGATAAGATGTAAGCTCGTTTCTTTTTTCGAGGTTTCTCGGTTTCTTTCTTCCTGTTTTCGGGCAACTTTGATGTGGATTTGGTGCTATATTTGCGGCTTATGAGCTTATCTCCGTGTTTTCTGCTAGATTTGCGCTCTGGGTAACTTTGATTTTGTGGGTTTTCTTAGTTGGTAGCGATCCCGAATAAAGTTGCAGACTCTATTTAACATGTTTATTTCTGGTTTTTGTCTCTTTTTAGGTTTCTAGGGTTTGTATGCTTTTCTGCCTTCTTAGTAAAGGCAAATTTCTGTTCCCTTCAGGTTGTAAGTTGCAGACCTGTTTGTGTTCATTCTTAATACCTAAACCTTTATGTCATTTTTTTTCCCCCCTCTCTAATATAAATATTTGTGGCTGGAACAGAGTCTGCATGAGTTGTCTCTAGTTTTCTGATTGTGTGGTTCTTTCTCTCCCTTTTACTCCTGTAATTGGTCCAATAAATCAGTAGTTCCTTTATTTTATACTTGGAACATGTTGCTGGGGATTTTTTCATGTTAACCCCCTACAAAATTCGTTTCTCTTTGGAGTTTATTCCCCTGTTTCTCTTCTTTAAATTAACAGTTTGCTCAGCTACAGCTCCACTGGCCTTTATTTGGTGTATATTTTCCTTTTGGTGGTTTGATTGTTGGGTATCTAGGATTGGATAGCTCTGCTCTTCTGGGTTGTTTGGTTTTGCTAATCCAGTGTTGATTAGGGAATTTATGTACTAATTTCCATATTTTTTAGTGAAACAGACAATGGTTATTGATTAATCCCAATTGGGAATGATCTCTTAGATAAGTTTAATCTTTTATCCGAATATGTAATTTGATCTATTTCATATGGTTTTCTGGTGCAATAACAGGCTTGATGTCTACATTCATGATTATTTGGTTAAGAGAGATCTTAAGGCAACTGCCCAAGCATTTCAAGCTGAAGGCAAAGTATCATCTGATCCAGTTGGTAATATTATTTTCCAGAGAATACTTCTGCTGTCTCCAACCTTAAAACACTGTTTCTGGGGTTTTATGTTACAATGAATTGTATATTTGTTTATGTGGCTATGGCAGCCATTGATGCTCCTGGTGGCTTTCTGTTCGAATGGTGGTCTGTGTTTTGGGATATATTTATTGCCAGGACAAATGAGAAGCACTCCGAGGTTGCTGCGTCATACATTGAGGTTAGTCTTATATGATCATTTCCTTTTTTTTTTTTTTTCCTTTTTTGAGGGAAGATAAGTGGAGGTGGGAGTGCCTGCTCCTCTGCTTATGTGTTGGAGTTGTATTGCAGAATTTTGTCTTTGAGAGTTCTGAGGTGATTATGACAGGGACATTTTCCAATTATTTTTTCCTTTGCAAACTTTTGTATTTTGTGATTGTGAATTTAACTGGTAGTTTGTATTGTTGCAAATCATGGTGAAGTGATTTCCTCTGAGATGTATCTGTTGCATATGTTTTCGGAAGTTATTCCTTTACTTCTGTGTCTATTACTAAAGGACATAATTATCACGATTGGTGGGCTAATTGATAGATGGATACCATATGCAATCCCTTCTACTAAAAACCGTGGGCCTTCTGCCAAGCTACTCTTTGCTTGATCTAGTTTTCACAATGATATATGTCGACTTTTTTATTGTAGACTATGTCTCCATCTTTGAGTGTCTTATGCTAGTTAATATTCTATATACTCTTGCATATATTGTGACACGTGCTTATGCACTAGATTGAAGCTTTTCATCTGGCTTGAGATGTGAGGTTTCCTTTTCATCACTTTCTACTGTAAGTAAAGTTCCCCTTCATTATTTGAAAGCAACTATGCAATTTTGGGATCCAAATTCCATTGTAGTAGAGCTCTTAAAAGTAGTCAGTCTACTGGATTAAAAACGAGAACATTAAAATGTTAGATTTCTGTTTTAGTGTTGATCTTTGATCTGGGAAATTCTGGTTACAGTTTGAGTTATTACATTGACTTATCTGTGTACTTACTAAAAATTGCAAAAGACTTTCGATATTTGAATTATGGCGCTTTGTTCATGAGGGGTGCCTCGCCTTCCTTGTTTGTACTGTATGGAGTATCTAGAATTAGAAGCAGAGATAGGATTAACTGGATAATGGTTTATTTGCATGTGTCTTTTTCACTACTTGGAGCTCATCCACAGGGTATCTTCAGTAGGACAAAAAGTGGAGATGTGAAGAATCCTATATTGAAGATTTACCTAGACCTAATACTCTATAAAGTAATGAAGGTAGAACTGGCTAGAGATGGAACCTAATTTAAATTTGCGTGAAATCTTGAAAAATGTTTAGGTCTAAATATTTGTAGAGGTCCCGCAGGAGTTTTAAAGTCCTTTGGTTTCTTGAACTTTTCTGATGCATTCCATTGGCTTTTCAATTGTTTTCCCTACAATCTGGAAAACATGAACCTTGAAGATTCTGGTTTGGCTTCCAAAATCAGTACCACATTCCAAAACTATGTTTAAGAAGCATCTTTTTTAAATTATAGGTGAACTGATAACTGAGATCCTCTGTGAGGATCAAGTTAGAAACTTGAAACTCTAGATGTAGCTTCTCTGACAATCAACACTGCACAATAGGAAATGGCTGCTTGGGCGAGAAACTTCTCATGGCTAACCTTCTTAGTAATCATTCTTTTTAGGTTATTTATCTTTCTTGCATTTTAGAATTACATTATTTTCAGTTACTTGTCTTCTTTTTTTGAAGTGTTTATTTATATATATATATATATATATTTTGTTGTTGTAATTTGTCAACTTGGAGATTGAGAAAGTTCTGAATCAGCTATAGGATTTGGTCTGAAAATTTTCTCTTATTGCAGACTCAGATGATTAAGGCAAGGGAGCAGCAACAGCAACAATCCCAGCAGCCACAGCATGCACAGCAGCAGCAACAACAGCAACTGCAGATGCAACAGCTATTGTTACAGAGACAGGCTCAGCAGCAGCAGCAGCAACAACAGCAGCAGCAGCAGCAGCAGCAGCAGCAACAGCAGCAGCAACAGCAACAGCAACAGCAACAGCAACAGCAGCAGCAGCAGCAGCAGCAACAACAACAACGAAGAGATGGCAATCACCTCTTGAATGGAACAGCTAATGGGATTGTTGGAAATGATCCCCTCATGAGGCAGAATCCTGGTGCCAATGCATTGGCAACAAAGATGTATGAAGAGAGACTGAAATTGCCAGTCCAAAGGGATTCCTTGGATGATGCAGCCATGAAGGTATGCACTTTTTGAGATTTCAGGGTGTAGGATGTTCAAAGTTGCTTGTAGATTTGCAGTTGGAAATCATCTTTTTTATGGGGATATAAATACTGCAATTTTTACTTACAACTAAAATTTCTTCTCCAGCAAAGGTTTGGTGACAATGTAACTCAGCTTTTGGATTCAAATCATGCTTCGATTCTAAAATCAGCTGCAGCTGGCCAACCATCCGGGTACTCTCTCTCTCTCTCTCTCTCTCTCTCTCTCTGTAGAAATATATCTACGTTTTTGTGTGTCTGACATCCAAAGAACAAGGGGGAAAAGGATAGTAGGGCCCTATTTGGAGGTTTCTTGTTACACAAGGGCTGGGATGAATGTGCTGCTCGAATTTCATTGGACAGAATTTTGTGCTGCCTTTTGTCGTTAATCCTCAAATATTTTTTCTGGTGTATTCTTCATGGGATCTTTAGTTTTCGGTCAAAAGCCTGTTAGTTGTCAATTCTAACATTCAATTCTTTCAGGCAAGTGCTGCATGGTACAGCAGGTGGTATGTCCCCGCAAGTTCAAGCTCGCAGCCAGCAACTTCCGGGGTCTACACCAGTCAGTACTTCCAATTTTATATTTTTTGATTGTTTATTTATTTTAGCTTGAGTTCTTCTGACTCTCGCTGGGTAAAAAATCCATTCTAAAAATTCTTTGGCTATGTTTTGTCTGTCTCTTAACATTTCTTTTTTATTCCATTGGCAAGAGCAGGACATAAAGACTGAAATGAATCCAATTCTAAACCCCAGAAGTGCAGGTTCTGAAGGATCATTGATCGGGATTCCTGGTATTCTTGTCTTTTTTTATCTCTCATGCAAGTAGCAATCTTTGTGTAAATTGATTATTGGGAATGACTTGCGTACTTGTTTTACATGCTGATGTGCATTTATCAGCTGTTTGGAATTCCAGTGAAGTCTAGGCATTTTAGATAATGCAGTGATATGTATCATTATTTTCTTAGGTTCAAACCAAGGGGGCAACAATTTGACCTTGAAAGGATGGCCACTAACTGTAAGTATATTGTGGTATATATTTTTTTTTCTGTCCTACACTATCATGCATTTTGTTTTGCCACTTGCTTTAATCATCTCAAATTTCTGATATTGACATGTCGAAATTTTATGAATTTGGGTGATTCCTTTCTTCTGAGATTTGAAAGGGGCTGCTGGATTCTCTCGATATTTGAAACAACTTCATTCTTTTTTTTTTTTATTAAATTGTCGAACTTGTAACAATTGATTCAGTGGTGGTAGTAGAATATGCAAGGCAGACTTTCAATGTGTTTAATAAACTCTCATCGTAAGTTTATTATAATGAATCTAATGATAATATTCTAAAATCAATGATTAATCCCTGATGGAAACATTTTTCATGATGTCACTTGTGATAGTGGAATACTTAAGGCATACTTCCAATGTGTTTAATAAACTCTCATCTTAAGTTTATTCTTATTCACTAGGGTTTTGATCAGCTTCGTTCTGGACTCCTCCAGCAGCAGAAGTCATTTATGCAGGGTCCCCAGCCTTTTCATCATCAGCTTCAGATGCTTACACCACAGCATCAGCAACAACTCATGTTGGCTCAGCAAAACTTGACTTCCACTTCTGCTGGTGATGTGGAAAGCAGAAGGCTGAGAATGCTCCTGAATAACCGAAATATGTCAATGGGGAAGGATGGACTTTCAAATTCTGTTGGTGATGTAGTTCCTAATATAGGTTCACCCTTGCAAGCTGGTTGTGTTTTATCCCGTGGAGATCCAGATATGTTAATAAAGGTGTGCTTTGCTGTGTGTTTGTTTGATGGTTATCAGTCATTTCCATTGGGTTTTCTTGTTTGCGTACCTGCATTTCATGTACGTTGCTCATGTACTGCCTGGAAAATAAATTGTGTAGTTGAAGATGGCTCAACTACAGCAGCAACAACAACAGCAGCAGCAGCAGCAACAGAATAGTAATCAACAACAGCAGCCACTACAGCAGCATGCACTTTCTGGTCCACAATCTCAGAGTTCTAATCACAATATTCAAACAGACAAGATCATGGGCACTGGCAGTGTCACTGGAGATGGAAGCATGTCAAATTCTTTTCGTGCAAATGATCAGGTCTCAATTTCCATTTCATCACACATTTAATAAATTAGGGTTTTTATTTCTTGATGTGCATGTGCTTTCATGAGGTAGAAATCCATTATGGGGAGAACTGAAATATGAAGTGTGTACCTGGTTAAGTTACATCATGTTTTTCTACAGTTATGTACTCTAACCTCATCCAGACTAGTTTTCTATTTTTATTGCATAAACATTTAGAACTTGTACTATATTCTCTAAATACCACATGTTCTTTTTTACTGTTTGATTCACCAACATCCTAAACTTGTCACTCTTGATCTTGTCCTCTTGACAGTCTTCCTCATTACAGGGTGCCATGAAGTAGCTTCTTCTAGTTTCCTGATACCAATTTTTACCTATTTTCTTAAAGAATGGTTGTTGCTTGAGATGCATAGGGATGCATGCATGTCTGACGGATTGATTCTTTAATTTTACATTGTCCAGTTCAGTCCTTTTCTTTTATACTTATATGATGTTTTCTTAGTTTTGTTATAATGGAGTATAAGGCGTAGAACTATGGATGTTAAACTCAAAAGGAATGTTAATACTTCACCATACATATCTATGTACAAAAGATGCACGAGAGACTGCATGTTCAACTGGGTAAATACACTAAAAAGAGGAAAATTCATCTGATGGTACTGCTATGGTTGGTGGTGAATACTAAACAAGTCTGAACAACTTGAAGAGTTAAGTGTCATAAATTCAAGGAATTGGTTTACCCTTTCATAAAAACCATTTCCCTTTTTACCTGTGTGACCAAACATTTCGATTCACATATTAAACTTTTGGTACGGGTCACAGAAAAGAGAGAACTAAGAGATGAGTGAAGAAAGATGAGCCATAGTCATAAATTGAGTGAGGTGCATGTTCTGTTTATATGTGTGAGTGACTGCATTGTTTGTTCAGATTTGTCCGAAGAATGATTAAGAGCATTTACTCTTTACAAGTGGGAAATATAAGGAGTAATATTTTATTTAGAAAGAGTGGGTCTTAAAATGTCTTACTGTGTGAACAGTGCAAAAGTTTAGGCACTTTTTGGCTTATTCCAGAATTACAGTAGTCAATCTTGTGTTGTTGGTGGAAGAAAAATGGAATTACCAACATGGATGACCCCTTCTAGCTTTTTTCATTGTTAGTGCACTGCTTTTCTTACAACACTCTTAATTCTCAACTATCAAATAAGGCAAAGTGATCAGCAATTACATATTTGGATAACATATTGCTTCCTGGTTTGATTTATGAATGGATTTCTAACATGGTGTTTCATGCATTTTAAGGCTTCAAAAAACCAGACTGGGAGAAAGAGAAAACAGCCTGTGTCATCTTCAGGACCTGCCAATAGCTCAGGAACTGCTAATACTGCAGGACCTTCCCCAAGTTCAGCTCCCTCTACACCATCCACACATACACCTGGGGATGTAATGCCCAGCATGCCGCATAGTAACAGTAATTCAAAGTCTTTGATAATGTTTGGAACTGATAATTCTGGCACTCTTACATCTCCATCCAACCAGTTGGTAATAGGAGTGTTGCGTATTATTCTTCCTCTATAAAAATAGTATGATTTGTTGGCAAGTTCTTAGTGGCATTTTATTGTGGCAGTGGGACGATAAAGATCTTGTACAGGCTGACATGGAACGCTTTGTGGATGATGGTTCTCTTGATGACAATGTTGAGTCTTTTTTAACCCATGATAATGCAGATCCGAGAGACACAGGTGGCCGTGGCATGGACATAAGTAAAGGTAAACAGTCATAGATTAGTCCAGTTTCTGGATTTGTTTTTCCGAGTGTTCTCATTGTTTTTTTTTTGTCTGTTGTATTTTATTCTGTCCTTTGTATTTTTCTTTTTCTTTTTCTTTTATGGTCTATACAAATTACCTGATACCAGTTTATGAGTAATACTTATTTTCTTAGTTTCCTTTTTGAGGGCTGTAAAATGTTGGTCTTTCTCTGTGCACAAAGAGCTTTCTTTTAATGGCAAAATAATGTGCTATTTGTGAATTGTATCAAAGAAGTGATGCAGTGAGTTAGCATTAAAAGGACTCAAGAATAATCAACAATTGTTTCTCAAAGGACTCAGGAGCAATGATGGTCTTTTGAAAGATAATCAAAGTTTCAAAACAAACTGACCAATTTATTAGAAATATTTAATAATTGTTGTTCACCAAATAATGGAAATAACTCTATTTATAGCCTACAATAAAATCTTAATCCAACTAAGACTAGGAAACTGAAATAATCATGAAACTCTAATCCAATTAAGATTAGGAAACTGAAATAATTAAAAATAAAATAGAACTGAAATAAATTAATAAAATAAAAAATAAAGACGTATTTTCCTGGGCATATATCGATCCTCAATTCATCCCGTAAAGTGATTTGTGGCTCGTTTTACATCATTCTCTTCCACCAAAGAAAACCTTGACCTCGAGTTTTCTGGATATAATGGTGAATTGTCGATCGAATAGATAGATAAATATCCACCACATTAAATATCTTGAATATTCGTTCACTATTCGCTAAAATAACAACATAAGCCTTGTCATTAATCTTCTTCTCAATCAAATATGGCTCATATTCCTTTAATTACAGCTTGTTATATTCTCTCCAACTGGAAATCTTTCTTTGTGGAGGAACACTATCACTTGATTACCCACAAGAAGCTTCTTTCCTCTTGATGCTTGTGCGCCATTTGCTTGTACTTTGCATTAGATTGCTTAGTTTTAGTAATGGTATAGAAATATTGTCCCTCCACTTTTGATGCTTAAGGACAGTTATTTGCTTTCAGAGGAAGCAGTTTAAAATTCACCCCCTTTTCTTTAATCTATACATATTATGTCTACTGGTATGTTCTGCATTCACATATATACTTCATCACTATAGTTGCCAATGGAAAAAGGTACCTTGCAACATTTCTTCACTTGAATCTTCTTTGCTACCTTAATACACTTGATATATATGGATTTGGGTGCTTTTCCACTTGTAACTTCAATGCCTTCATAACTGTTCTGCCAATAATGTTCTCTCAACTGCCACTATCAATGATTAGATGAAATAAACTACCATTACCAGTACATCTTGTGCAAAACGACTGATGCCTTTGTAATGTATCCTCTTGCTTAGGTATTAGCATTAATTTTTTTATCACGTAAGTATGCTCATCCCTCTCATCACATTCCACGTATGTATCCTCATCCTCATCCTCATCCCCATCAGGTTCACAACAGACTTCTTCATTCTCCTTTTCAATTGCATTCACTGATTTTCTGTTTGGACATTCATTTGATTTTGACCAGGTAAGTTACATTTGAAGCACTTCCCAAGCATTGGTTTGCATATGTATTCACTGATTTCTGTCTTTCTTTGATTTCATTGTAGCTTTCTTTCAAATTCCATTGTTGTTTTTCCATTCAGTATGATTCTACCAATCCTAGATTGTTTTATCCTTGGTATTATCCTTGTCAACCAAATTTTCTTGATTTTAATCAGCCTCATTCCACCCTTCTCTTGTATCATTAATTCTTTTTATAGCCATATTTTTAGCTTCATTTAGATTTTGCATAACCTGAACCCCAATTCTATCCTTAATAGAAAGTTTCAGTCTATCTAAATATTGAGCCACCTTCTCCCCTACTCTCCTGTGAATCATTCCTTGTCAATCTCATAAACGTTGCAGTATACTCACTAACAGTTTTTTTGTCCTATTTACATTTTTGATATTGCTGAAAGAGGATTTGTTCATAGTCTTGGGGGAGAAAATCTTTCTGTGACGTGTTTAATCCTAGACCAAGTTCTAATAGGTTGTTCTTCCTTCCCGATAAGACCTATTGAGCAATGTCATTGTTTGCCGTCAGATTAGGAGCAAGGTGAAACCTGCTTTTATACCATTTGATTTAGCGAGCTAGCATTGAAAGGACGCAAGAACAATTAATGATTGTTCTTTGAAAGATGATCAAAGTTTCAAAACAAAACTCGAAAAATTGTTAGAAATATTTCATAATTGTTGTTCTGCAAATAATGGAAATAACTCTATAAACCTACAATAAAACCTTAATCAAACCAAGACTAGGAAATTGAAATAATCATGAAAATCTAATCAACAAAGACTAGGAAACTGAAATTATTAAAAATAAAACAAGACTCAAATTCATTTACGACTAGAAAACTGAAATAAATTAATAACATAAAAATAAGGACTTATTTTCTCAGGCCTATTTTGCACTAGTCTTGAGATGGAATAGACGATTTCTTTTTGTTATAAAAGTGCTGAGATAAATCCACACATTGTGATTGTGAACAATCATGATAACATTTGATTCTAGATTATATCAATGTTTTTTGAAGCTTTCTGGTGAAATGTGTTCTGATGGAATGTACATCTTTTTAGGGTTCACATTTAATGAAGTGAATTCTGTACGTGCAAGTGCTAGTAAGGTTGTCTGTTGCCATTTCTCTTCTGACGGAAAACTGCTTGCTAGTGGTGGCCATGATAAAAAGGTTAGAACTACAATGGATAATGAGACAGTACGAGCTGGTAATATGTCCAGTATACATGGAGAAGCCTATGTTGGAGAATTTAGTGTTGGCCTAGGATTCTGTATTATTTCTTAAAGTATTAATTAACTTTGCTAAATTAATTCTCCAATGCAGGCTGTTTTGTGGTATACTGACACTTTGAAACCTAAAGCCACCATTGAAGAACACTCAACAATTATTACTGATGTTCGTTTTAGTCCTAGCATGGCACGCCTAGCAACGTCATCTTTTGACAAAACAGTGCGGGTTTGGGATGCAGATAATGTCAGTTCATCCTATCTTTTCCTGATTTTATGAATATGATTTCTGTCCTTGACCTCTGCCCTCTTTTAAAGTATTGTTTTCTATCCATGGCATTCATATTTGCCATTTTTTCAGTTCCGTTCTCATTTAACATCAGTTTGGTACCTATTTTCATTGTGCTTCCCTGTTCTGTTGATCTCTGGGGGTTTTGAGCTTTCCCTCATGCCTCTTTCTAAACTTTAATGGTTCAGGGGGAACTTTTCGTTGCGAGTTTTAATATCCCTTAATAAGATTGGATTCAATGAAGTTTTGAATTGTTCCCTCAAGATTTTTTTTTTTTTCTTGGGACAAATGAAAGAGAGTCAGTGATTCCCTTTTTTTCTTATGCATTTCTGTATACGTTTATTCCTCATCTGTTTCAATAAAAATGGAAGTTTCTTGAGAAAGAATTGTGTATCATGTTAGTGTCTAGGTCTTCCTGTGAATATCCCCCCCCCCGTACTGTACACTTTTCTGACTGTTTTTGACTTCCCTGTCTCAATTTTTACAGTCTGGCTTTTCACTTCGAACCTTTACCGGACACTCTGCCAGTGTAATGTCTCTAGATTTTCATCCGAACAAGGATGACCTTATTTGCTCCTGTGATGGTGATGGCGAGATAAGATATTGGAGCATTAACAATGGTAGCTGCGCAAGAGTTTTCAAGGTAACCTAATATTCAAGAGTTGTGATGCTTCATTTGATATTGCTCAGTTCTACGTGTTTCTCTCATTTGAATCTTATGGACATCTGAACCTGTTTTTCTTTATATATTTGAATTAGGGGGGCATGGCTCAGGTGAGATTTCAACCACGTCTTGGAAGATATCTCGCTGCTGCTGCTGAGAATGTTGTATCAATACTGGATGTGGAGACACAGACCTGTAGGCATTCATTGAAGGTTGGTGTTTTCCCTTTCGTTGGAAAGTGCATGGGAGAACTTGAATCAAATAAAATTTGACTTTATGCCATGAGCATATGAAAAATTTAAACATTCACGGATGACATTGGAACCAAAGTAAGGTGTCTTTGAAGGTCATTTGATTGCATAACTTACTTTTGATTGATCTTGGGCAATATTTCTACGTAGGGACATACAAAACCTATCCATTCTGTGTGCTGGGATGCTTCTGGTGATCGGTTGGCCTCTGTCAGCGAGGATTCCGTTAGAGTGTGGAGTTTTGCATCAGGAAGTGAAGGAGAATGTATTCATGATCTAAGTTGTAATGGCAATAAATTCCACTCATGCGTCTTCCATCCTACGTATTCCTCACTTTTGGTTATTGGGTGTTACCAGGCAAGTGAATTATGTATTATGTTTATATATATAGAGAGAGGGAGAGAGAGAAAAGAGTTTGTGTTCCTTAAGAACAATTCTGTATAAACTCAATTAAAAGAAAGAAATATGATCATTATTGTTCATTGTTGGCAGTCTTTGGAGCTATGGAACATGACAGAGAACAAGACAATGACTCTCCCCGCTCATGAACGATTGATTGCTTCTCTGGCTGTATCAACGGTGGCAGGTTTGGTTGCTTCGGCGAGCCATGACAACATTGTTAAGCTCTGGAAGTGAAAAACAGATAGGTGTTGTACCTTTTTTTTTCTTTTTTTTTTTTCCCTCTCCTTTTAAGTCATTGGTGTTTGTTGTATGTTGTATTATGTTAAGTTCAAAAAAAAAAAAAAAAAAAAAAAAAATTCAGCAAAAAATGTAGTTGATGTTTGCCATCCTTTTCCTTCTCTTAGGTTCTCTCTCTCTCTCTCTAACTTTGTGTTTCTGTAATTCTTTTGACAGTTTCAAATCTCACTGTAATCTTACACAAAAGTACTAACTTTGTTTATGTCCTCTGCTTCCCTTTTCTTCTTCTCTGAGGCATTTCCGCAAGCAGTTGGGATTTGCTCTAGTTCAATTTTAAATGCCTGCTCATCAAAGCTTTCTTCTGGTGCAGAATCTTCAACTGATATCTGCAAAATCAGGGCTCATAAAGTAAAAAAAAAAAAACCTCTCTAGGATACTTTTCACAATTCGCCATAATTTCACTATCCAACTGCACTTGCAGATGGTCTAGTTCAACTTCAAGTTCTGCTTCAAGTTGATCCATCTTATTCTTAGCTTTTTGGCTTTCAAGTCCATATCTGTCTGTAATGAATAACGTCGTCCTTGCTGAGCTTCGAATGGTAGCATCCGCTGATGAACCTACGATGGAAGGTTCCGAATGATGTTTCTGTAACTTCAGATCTTGGGAGTAGGGTTTCCATTTAATTGTTGGACCATCTTGTTCAGCTCATATTTACTTGCAGCAATTAGATGTATTATTCCAAATCCAACTCCCAAGTTGAAACTACACTTCTCTTCCTTGTCCTATTCACATGCAAATTTAGGTCCAAGGCCAAAATGTCTTTTTATTTTTATTTTTATTTTTAATTGTTAAAACAAATTTTTACAGCTTTTAAGAAATTATTAATTTTGATTTTTTTTAAAAAAATATTTAAAAAGACTAGAATAATATTTTAGGCCTCATTCTTTTATAAATAATACTCTCTCCATATATATATATATATATATATATATATTTTCCTACTTGTGAAAACATAAAAGTTGTTTTTTGTGATAATTAAGATGTATTTATTAATATTTTTTGTAATTAATATTTTATAATTCACACTTATTAATTATTTTTATTGAAGAAAATAAAGATGAAAGATATTTTAATTTTTTAAGTTAAAAGACATGTTAATTTTTTTGTATTTTTTCTTAAAGACTATTTTTTTATTTGTTACAAATAAAAAAAAAGAAATAATTAATTTATATTAATTATAAAATTTAGTTAAAATTTTAATTACAAAATATCAATATACTGTGCTTCAAAAAACCTCATCTAAGTCACCTTAAACATTAATGTGTATATATATATAAATACTCTGATTTTTTTAACAGACTTATATAAAATTTCATATTTTTAAATATATATATATATATATATATAT
>JAXGGT010000131.1:9903898-9940331 GCA_035583425.1 Marsdenia floribunda | reverse complement strand
GGAGGGGTAACCTCTTTATGTTAGTTGTACCAGTTAAAAGTTTTAGGAATTATTTTTAACTCTAGTTAAAATTCCCACTGGGTGAGCATTAAAGTTTTTCCTTATAAGAACTTTGTGGGTGCCGTGGGGGTTGTAGGTGTGAGAAAGGAAAGTTGTGTGATTGTAATAATTTTACATATAGTAGATTTTTTTTTGCCTTGGTTGCCCTGGTGGTTTTTCTCCTATTTTAGGAGTTTTCCACGTTAAATCTTTGTGTTGTTATATTCTCTTATTTTTAATAATTCCTGCATAAATTCTAGTAGATTTTGGGAGGGAATTTAGGAACTTAAATTCCCAACAAGTGGTATCAGAGCCTGGTTGGCATTCTGAGTATGCTCTGTGGTTGCAGCTTTGACTGAGCCTCCACATTAGAAAAGAATGTCTTGTGGTTTGTTTGGTGCGGTGGAGCTCTTATGCAGTGGAATTTTGGTATTGTGTGAATACGTATTGTAGGTAAGTTCTGTCTAAGGAGACTGGGTTTTAAGTGGGACCGTTGTGACCCCTCTAGCCTTTCCTGGGAACTTACGTCAGTACTATTCAAGGTTATTGTATGGTTATTGCACATTTTTGTTCACCATACCAGTGGTATCAGAGCCATAATATCAGGAAATAGAATTTCAAATCTGGTGAGATTTGATGTGGAGAAATTTGATGGAAGAATCAATTTTGGCTTGTGGCAAGTTTAAGTCAAGGATATTTTGATTCAGTCAGGGTTACACAAAGCATTAAAGGGCAGAGAAACTCCTAAAGGTAAAGGTAGTGTTACTAGTGGCATTGACGAAACGACTAGTACAACAAGCAAACCTGTAATGAGCGATGAAGATTGGGAGGATCTGGATTTGAGAGCAGCAAGTGCGATACGACTGTGTCTAGCCAAGAATGTTCTTGCAAATATGCATGGAATATCTACAACAAAGGCAATTTGGGAAAAGCTCAAGGAGTTGTATCAGACGAAAGGCGTCTCAAATCGAGTGTATTTGAAGGAGCAATTTCATACACTGCAAATGAAAGAAGGTACGAGTATTTCAGATCATTTAAGTATTCTCAATGGCATCGTCTCTGAGCTTGAATGAATTGGAGTAAAGATTGAAGATGAGGATCAAGCTTTGAGACTCATCTGGTCTCTTCCACCTTCTTATGAACATATGAAGCCTATTTTGATTCATGGGAAGGAGAAAATAATTTTTTTCTGAGGTCACCAGTAAGCTCCTTGCTGAGGAGAGAAGGCTAGATGGTGGAAGAAATAATTCATTGGAAAATCTAGTTTTGGTTACTACTGTTGGGAAGAGGAAGAACTTCATGATAAAGAAAGTTGGAGTTTGCTGGACGTGTGGACAATCTGGGCACATCAAGAAAAATTGTCCAAAATGTGGAGCTAGTTCGGCAAGAGGCTCCAGGCTAGTAAATGGAGATACTGGCAATGAAGTTAATATTGTCTCTCTCTCCATGGAAGATGATATTCTCTGATCCGAGACAAGTACATCCTTATGGCATGTCGCTAAGTTGCCATGATAGAGGATGTGTTACTATTAACGGGTCCACAAATTTGCACACGGGCATTGGTTTGGCATTGATGCAAGGTGTGTGGTGGAAATTCATGTCGATGACTGATGAACTTTCGGGAAAGCCAAACGTGGAGGTTGCACAATAATTTTCAGTAAGGTTGATTTTGACATAGGCCGAAGTAAAATGCTTGGATTGTTTTATTTTGAGTGTGTATGCTCTTTATGGTGGAGCATGGTAGCAAAAGCTATGAAAGATCTTCATCAAAGTGAAGTGTGGCTATGAGATTGACCAAAGTCGCAAGGTGGAGATTGTTGGGTTTTGCTCATTTGCTTTTGTCCTACATCGGTTGTGGAGTGAAAAGAGGAGATAGTTCTTCCCTATATAAAGAGGGGTAACCTCTTTATGTTAGTTGTACCAATTAAAAGTTTTAGGAATTATTTTTAACTCTAGTTAAAATTCCCATTGGGTGAGAGTTAAAGTTTTTCCTTGTAAGAACTTTATGGGTGCCGTGGGAGTTGTAGGTGTGAGAAAGGAAAATTGTGTGATTATAATAATTTTCACATATAGTAGATTTCCTTTTTGGCCTTGGTTGCCCTAGTGGTTTTTATCCTATTTTGGGAGTTTTCCACGTTAAATCTTTGTGTTGTTATTTTCTCTTATTTTTAATAATTCCTGCATAAATTTTAGTAGATTCTGGGAGGGAATTTAGGAATGGGTGTTTTTGGATTGCAACTTTTTTTGAGAAAGCTCATTTTTTCAAAAAGAATTGAGTTGATTGCGAATAACGAGGAGTAAGGTGAGACCAATGTAAGATGTTGTCTAATAAGTGAGAATATATATTGAATATTTATAGTAAGTGAGATAATTTTTTATTTATTTATTTTTTTGATACATCATCAGACATGAATAGTAACAGGTCAGATTAGTTTCCAAACAAATATAACTATTTTTTTTTTGAGTTTGAGTAAAATTTTGAAAAGAAATCCTAATCCAAAATCAGACGTAAATTCCCAACATTTATGATTAAAACATTTTGAAGGTCCTGTTTATGATTAAAACATGAAGGACTATTCCTTCCTCCAATATCGTTTCCGGGAACTCGAAACCTGAATAAACCCGACCCATCACCACATCTCTGAGTCTTATAGAACAGTATACACAGTAAAGAACTAAAAATACGTTCTCTACGTAATATTTATCCAAAATTTGGAGAAGTTTCTTTGTTCGAATTCTTCCAGAACAATGATCGATTGTAAGGTAAGAGGAAAACTGGAATTCTTTTTCGGGTTAAGAGTATAATGTTAATTTATCCTGTACTTTTTTTTTTTTTTTGGGCAGCAGGAGAAATTGTCGAAGAAGGAATTGAATAGGGAGGAATTAAATGAGAGAAAAGTTGATATGCTGAATAAAATTCAGCATTTAAAGGAGAAAATTAACGGAAGCTCTGCTAATTCGAAGGTGGAGAAATTGGTATCAGTTTTGGGAAAAATACAGGTTTTGTTTCTAATTCTTTAGGATTTTATATGTTTCTTTTTATGCCAATTTAATAGTTCCTTTAAGAATTCTTTGATTAAAAGGTTTAATCTTTAGTCTGCTGCGAGTAATTTTTGCAGAATGGATAATCTTTCTGGGTTGTTTTGGATATTTGAAGTTTAATTAATCGTCTGGACAATGTTCTATCTCCATTGTGCTTGATGTGATTCATTGATCTTCTACCATTGTTCACAGAATTGGATAAAAGTACACATTCTTCTTGTTTTGGACAGAAATCGAAAAGGGTATTTAGTTGAAGGAAAAAAAAGGGAGAGAGATAGAAAAAATTGCATGTATGCAAATACTCTAGGTAAAATTAACTTTTCACTTGAGAATGTTCAAAGGTGTAATTTTATGGGATGCATGTATCTATAAATTTTCTTCTTGCACCGAGCATATTTATATGAATGAATCAATGCATGAATCCTAACATGTAATTTAGCTGTGGATCAGTCAACCCAAAGATGATAGTGTAGTTCTTTGCTCTTGTTTTTCTTACAGGATCTTGAAAGACAAGAATCAGAAGTCCTATCCCGCTGCATTGTAGAACATTCTATATTGCAGGCTGAGGAGAATGAGCTTGAAGGAATGATGCAAGATAGCTCAGCTGAAGAGTGTCTGTACAATTTTGTTGAAAAGAGTTTGCATGACTCTAATGAGAGATTGAATTTGATGAAGATGGTAATTGTTGATCTCTATGCATACCTAGATTCTATTCCTTGATAGTGTGATCAAGATTGTTATTGTGATTGAAATTCTTTTGTGTTCAATGTCTATAATTGTCCTATGTTATGCGTTAGCTACATATTGTGTTATTAATTGCTTGAATTGGTCAAAACATCATTTAGTTATTATATCATAATTACTTGTTGGGGAGTGAGGGAATTGGAAAGAATTCCCAAACAAATTGAAGGAATGAAGGCAGACTTTAAAGAATTAATTAAGAGTTTTCTTGTGATATTAACTTCTATTACATATAAATTTAAGAAATTTAACCTTTTGATGTAATGTGAGAGTGTTGGCATCAATGAACTCATTTTAGTTTAATTTTTAGACTAGGTCTCTTTGAAGGTGAAAAGCAAGAGGAAGATTTGAAATATGAGATAATTTCAGTGAATATAATTCTTTTGATTCAATATTTTCTCTTGATTGACACTTTCTTATTTTAGTTTAGCAAAGACTACTTACACTAATAATTTCAACAATAAGCAAGGCTTCAATAGACATATTGGAAATTAGAATCAAATTTTAGGATTAGGTTTCAATTTGATTTTACTTCCTTAGTGACTCACAAAATTTCTTGGTCATCTCAGGCCTTAATATATATACTCACATATAGGTTGTGGACAAACTATCGTAACAACACTTGAACTATTCTGAAATCAAAATGTTGCACTTGAACTAAAACATGTTCATTATTGATACTTCAACTTTCTAAATGTCCATTTATTTTGATTGCACCATTAGATACTAGGAACATTTTTGTCATTTTTATTTCTATTTTTTTTTTGTTTTTATTTTCCTTTTTTCTTCCTTCCCCATTTACAAAATCAACAACTAATTCAAACCCAAATTCCTTCCCTACTTGCATATTTTAGATTATCTCTTTTTTTCTCATTCAAGACCTAAAGCCCACAAGAAGGGTAGACAATTTCTTTCATCACATGAGTTGAAGCCTACAGTGCCCCAAATAGTTGACCAAGAATACAAGGAGCTGCAAATTATAAGCAAAGGGTAACGCATAAGCGGGGACTGCTCCAAAATTTTGAATCTTTAAAGCATGCTATTTGTTTTGATCGCGGGAATTAGGTTGTTGGTGCTTGATGAATCAAAATTGAAATTAGTCTGTTTTGACCCTCAAGTCCAACACAGGAATGCCAAATGATGATAACTTTGTCATTACTATCTCTCCAAGTACATAAAAATTTACCACATGCTTGGAGTAACTATGGATTTTTGAATGTGAGCAAAATAATCCAAGCTTCAGAACTTATTTTCCCTCCTTTTTTATGTAATCAATCCCAAATTTGGATCTATTGCCCCGATAACGTCATCTCTTTTCTAGTGGGAAAATGCTCAATGGATTAAAACTATCTTCTCAAATAATGCTCGTGGCTCTATTGGCCTTATGCCACGACCTATCTACGAGAAGGCCCAAAAACATACACATAAGTACTTGTTGTTGTGAGGCCAAAATCCTTGTTTCAGAATTGGGGTGTTGCTATTCACCGTTTACCTTCTCCAAAGTGTTAAATTAAGTTAAATTGTCACATGCTCTAAACGTTTAAGTTGATAGAGAGGGGTTAAATTTATCATTACAAAAGAAGATTAGATGAGATTCCATGGATTTGAACATATTTAAAGGGATTATGATAATAAAAGTAAGGATTTGAATATATATACGTCTATAGGGAAGAAGAGGAAGAAAGAAGAAGAAAATAAGGAAAAATTAAAAAAAAAAAAATGCTCTTATTAAAAGTCACATGCTTAGTATGCGATTAACTCTTAAATGACACTTTTAAAATAGATGGAAGTGCAGTTTCAGGGACTTCTGGAAAATTGGAGTGTCAGTTATGACTGTTTTTTAGTTCAGGTGCAAAAGTTGGATTTTGGAATAATTTGTGTTGTTTTAGGTCTATATGTTTATGTTCAACAAGGTTTACATTTTACCAAATTCAGGTTATCTGTATTATAATCATTCAATTCTGACATAGATATTGTATGACAGGAACTTACTTCTAAGTTAAGGTCATATTTATCTCTAAAACGCCAGATTGATAATGTGCCAATACCTGCTGAACTTATCCAGTAAGTTATGGTACTGTTTATTAGATAGCTAGTGATGATCTTTTGTTCATTTGTTTTATACTTGATGAGCTTGAAGTTCTATACCTAACAGCAGTTTTAGGTTATTTGTTGTTCTTGGTGTCTCTGTTTAGGCAGTAATTAGCAAGCTTTTGTTTGAGTTCCTCTCATAGTTGATGACTTCGGCATTTTAAACCTCAATAGCAATTTAGTTTATTAGTCTTTTCTGGTGTCTCCTCTTGTATAACTTTTTAATGAAGCAAATGTTCTTCCTTTTACCCTTAAGATGCCTTTCTAATAAATTCAGTTTTTCAGGTATGAACTTTGTTTTTCAGAGCTTTATATGACTATCCAGGTATTAAGTGACTTACTTAATCATTATTGGATTTTATATTTCATTCTTTCATGCTTGCTGATTTTCATAAAACTGTTCCAATCCCTTATCTTTTCAGCGAAAGCTACGACAAACTCAGAAATTTTATGAAACATATAATGCATTGCTAGAGATAAAGGAGCTAATGGTGAAGGAAACATCATTACTGAACTCCATAAGCTCACAGGTATGTCTAGGAAATAGAACTTCTTGGAAAAGCTTCAGTTGGATAAGTATCATGGGGCCATTATTAAGTGTGTACTTCGGAAAATTTTGAAAAGTGTAGGTCACTGAGTGTTGCAAAATACTGCTTCACAGTAGTTCTACACTTTTTTTTCTCTTACATTTCCTTATTATTCTTATTATGGTAAATTATCCAGGTCTGCTTGAACTGTTAAAAAGTTCAAGTTTTGCAATTAGAAACACAATTCAACTAAGTTTTGCTCTCAAACTATTTAGAAGTTTCTGTCAAAAAGTTCTGTTAAGTTACCATTTCAGTTAAAAAAAAAAAAAAAAATGTAGATTTGGTGATTTTTCCTGATGGATTTTTTCGCAATACAAAACAACATATAACTTTAATAGATTCTCAAGAAAAAGCACAAAATATTGGGCTTTGCTGCTCTGTGGTTAAAAAACCATCCTTGGATATGAATTCTATAACTTTTCTTCTTCACTGGCTTTCTATAGTCGTGCCAAATGAGAAGACAACTTGTTTGGGGAAGATTGATTTCTATTTTTGGTATGGATACAGTTTTGATGGCTTCTTTCTTCCTAATGCCAACACATTAAAACTGGAATTGTAGCTATATTTTTCTATTAACCCAGAGGGCTCTTCATTCCAGAGGAGGAAGAAGAAGGGGGGTTGTGATGGCAGCACTTTGTAGGCTGAAATTTAGGTGTAGAAGAAGTGGAAAAAAGAGAATATTTTCTAAAAATTTGGTTGCATTTATATGCTTTTTTTGCAAGGACAAAAAATCCCTCAAAAAATAGAAGACCCACACATTGTTAATGGAAATAGCGAACTTAACAGAAGTTTTTGATAGTTTGAATGCATAATTCGGATGAAAGATAGTTTGAATGCAAAAGTTGGATTTCTAAAATGTTCAAGCATCACCAAGATAACTTGCCCTTATTATTGATATTTTTTTCCCCTGTTAAGATCTCTATTGTTTAAACATAGACGGTCAATTCTCCTAGCATATTAGAGTAGCTTGGTTAAATTTTAAAGAACCATCACACTTCATTGAAGTTTAAACGTTCTTCCCATTCCTTGCTTTTCTTCTGTTAAGAGATGTTTATTGTTGGTGTATTTTATAAGAAGTGTATTAGTAAAAAAAGGAAAAAGAAAAGATGAATGAAAACGGTGTGCGAGGGATTTGGATGAAATTGAAG
Organism: Marsdenia floribunda; assembly: GCA_035583425.1. NCBI lineage: Eukaryota > Viridiplantae > Streptophyta > Magnoliopsida > Gentianales > Apocynaceae > Marsdenia > Marsdenia floribunda. Next base: position 9,932,683 of record JAXGGT010000131.1, on the reverse strand, counting down.
ACAGTTGCATTGATATATATTATTTATAAGTGAAGTGATTATTTTGAGTTGCTTATTGAAAATAATAACTGTTCTGGACGCAAGAAAATTAGATTTATCATCTCAATCGAAGACCTAATGAGGAATAAGGAAAAGTTTCAAGATTTCTTTCTTTTATCTACTCCAGATGTCGTCAAAATTTCAGTTGGCTAGAGATACACATGACTTCCTTTGTTTATAATAGACTTATTAAGTAGTGTCAATCCTTTGAGCTCTTTAAAATACTCATAAGTTTCATGTAGTGCTATGGCAGTACTCAATATTTTCCATTTGCTTTTTTATTCAATTTCATCTCATGTAATCTTATACTCATAGAGAGGTAGAATTTATACATATACTCATGTGGGTTGATTGAAAATTTTTACTTGTTTTTTAGTAAATTATTATCTAGAAGTAAAAAAAGGGTAGAACTTATACATTTATCATACTTTCTTACATATGAGTCGACTATAATATTTTCAAGAAGAGGCTCAACATGTGGATAATAACTATTTAAACGGGTGAACTAAAATCCAAATATGGCTCTTGATACCTTGTTTATATTTGACGTCCTGAAAAGCTTAATTGGTAGAGGGGATAGAATTTATATATTTATCATTTTTTTTGAGCAAGTGATTTAACCAAACCAAACCAAGGGAACACTTGGATTGCTATCATTTTTCAATATGTATCTTTTTTACTTAAAACTCTATTTCAGGACTTTTTTTCTATCAAGACCCTATCTATTCAAATTTTACACACGCCCTTCAATATTTTAGCATGGACCTGCATATTTATATTATACTTTTTAACTTAAATTATATCTTTAAACAAGAAGTTATTAACTAAGTTTACATTTTAACTAATAATATCTCAATAATATTCAAGTATGTGAAGCCATTTTAAATCAAATAAGAATTCTAACACAGAAGTAAATATAACTAAAACAATTTTTCATTCCAAAATTCAATCAAAATAAGCCCCAATTAGACTGAGATTTTGAAATTGCACTCTATAACTTCATTGTTTAAAGGATCGACTCTTAGAACTCTAAAACCCGAAGCTTGAGCCTTACCTGTGATAACTTTTATATATAGTATCAAGTAGATCATGACGTGGATAAGTGGTGACTTCTCGGTCGGGAAGTCACAAGGCAGTCCCTACACCTGTTAAGACTATGCTTAGGGTATTTCTGAAATAACAGATGCAGAAAGGAAGACTCTTCTGGAAATTCTGATTGTGATTGTTGAAATCAACTGTAGCTATGCTCTTTGCAACTCCATTGTTTAAAATCTAGTTTTCTTGAAGTTCTAGTTATCCATCGGGGAAATTAGTTGTCTTATTTCATTCTGGTGAATGATTTGGACATTGCTGATCCTGTTTTGTTGCTCTGTCTCTTTGATGATGTACTGTATAGTTCCAAGATGCTATTACTACTCCTACTGGTCGAAGCAAACTTATTGATTCTATGGAGGGAATTTTGCAAGGGATTCAGCAGGTAAGCTCACCCAAATACAACAAGAACATATTCCTTTTTACACGCAATTGATGTGACACATGCTACTGAAAGAAAAAGAGTTTATGTTAGTTCCTGCTTATTTTTTTGTTGGACACTTGCTTAGAGCCAAGCAACTTAGTCTAGCAAAATACCTCTATCAGTGACTGCATAATGATGATAGTTACTTTTCCAATGGGCTAATAGTTTTTTTAAAGCATGCTTCTCTTTGTAAGAGGGCTAACCATTTATAGAATTTTTTTAAAGCATGCTTGTACTTCCTGTATTTGCTGCTAGTTCTGTGTTGGTGTCATATTTTACTAAACTGCATTATAAGAGTAAAATATTGTAGATTTAGGTACCTGGACTTAGTGGACCTACAGGTGAGGTCTTGGATTGCCCTTAGTGGCTGCTCTGACTCTAGAAACTGCATTTAATGTATGTATGATTGCACATAGTTTCTTTTCTTTGCAATCCATTTCTTCGCATTTAGTTTCAATTTGTATTCTTTAATCATATCTGGGTAAATAAGAGAATGCTAGAATTACTTTTTCCCCTTTTTTCTAATATTCCTTATTGTACTTCGGAATGAGTTAATTTTATGCATGGTCATTGGGAAAAAAAGGAATTTCTGAAACAGTTTTACCTAAAGAACAAATGTATCAATGATTTAAACACTTCATTTATTTTTGACTTTTACGAGTCAATGAATCTTGAAGGTCTAATTCTAAAACTTTTGGCTCTCAATCTTCTGATGTTTTGGTATATATGTTGGTCTTCTGACTGAAGAGTTCCTTAGACTTTGAAGTTATAGAATGTGTTAAAACAAAAAACAAAACTTGTATTTAAGCCCAAAAAAAAAAAAAAAAATTGTTTCAGTTGGACTGGGTTTTAGACATCCAAACTGAAAATACAGAATCATTGCTGTCGTGAGACATTCAACTCAGTTGTAGTGTATGGTTTATTAGAGAATTGGAGTTTTGACATACTAAAGAGTGTTTACCACCCAGACCAGTATTAGTATTATCAAAACCTCTAGTATAGGGATTTTTGATATAGTATTTACAATGGCCAGTATTAGTATATAGCTTGACACATAGTATAACTCCTTTCCCTATAGTACTTACATAACATATTAGTATATTGACTTCCCCATACTATTTTACTTTCCCGTAGTATTATAAAACTGCTAGGTATACTAATCTGGATGTGTTGCATATGCTATTATTTGTTGTATGAAATAAGGGATGCCTCATTCTAGGAACAACCTAACAACATTTGATTACAATCTACTGCCCTATTTGCATCACAGAAGCTAGAGAAGATCCAAGTGTCCAAGGAATCAGAGGAAAGAGTTTGTGAGGCTGTGAAAGGGCAGTATAGAAAATCGCTTTCTGTGCAGAGGCATTGCTATTCTCTCTTGAAAAGTTTCCAGGTATGTACAGAACATTTATCACAAAATATACTAAATCTATTTCATCTTCAATAAAGCTGATTATGATGACATTACCACGCTGAAATAACTACAACTTTATAATTTTTGTTGTCAACTTATCAATTAGGAGATATAGGTGATTATATACATATCCCTTATGTATATGATGTAAAAATATTACCACTTATTTATTTTGTTTCTTTTTTCTGCCAAGTACTTCCAATGAACAATGATTCTATGTAATGCTTCTAATACTTTGTTTTGTTATTTATATTCAATGATTTATCACCCAACTAATAAATATGTTGTGAAATTAAAAATATATGAAAGTTAATTATTTTTCAAGGTAAAATATTACTTTAAAAGTTTTTAGCTTAATGTCCAAGTCAATCTAGCATAATGAGACCATTAAGTAGAAACTGGATGGGTAATAGTATTACTATAATTATTGTATGTCTTTCTTCAAATGGACAAAGCCAATGTAAGTACTTCCGTTTGCTTTTAGAGGAATCATGTTATGGTGATACGGGCATTTGTATTTCAGACTAGTTCAAAATCCCGGCTCATGCCTAAAATTTTCATTATTTTTGTTGAGGGATTTTATTTATCGGCACTATCATCATTGGGTCTCTATGGTAGACCCTTGGTTACAGTAAGCAATGTGTTAGCTCTAGCTTAATATCTCTTGATAGCAGTAGTTCTACTCAATCATAGTTGTGCTTTGCCTGCCATTTTACACCTTTGCCCTTTCAATGCTTCCAGGAGGAATGTACAAGGAATGAAAGATTGCGAGGACAGCATTAAATGTACTCCAATTATATGTCATAAGTTGTTATCTGCTTATACCAAAAGGATCATTATCAAGATTCTGGGTTCTGAGCAGTACAAGATGGACGCTTGTCTTAGATTAAAATCACTCTTGAAGTCAGTTTGTGGACTCAGATAATGAGGTAGATTATGTAGTCACAGATTCGACGTTGCATTCTTGATAGTGGTTGTCAGCAGGAATTTATAAGGTAGCCATTCTAAGTCTGATGTACTTTGCCACACTGCAACAGAAGTAAGCCATCCTCTTGCTGCTGAAGTCTTTCCTGTGGTTGAGGAGGAGGGTGTAGCTTGGTAAATACGTAAAGTCACATCCTTCTATCGATTTTTCTGGTAACTAAAAGTTCTTGTGTTCTCAGGTTTCCGTAATAAAGACATTCCTGTCATTGAATACTATGATGTGTAATATCCTGTAATAACTCCACTTACCTTCTTCTAACATGTGCTTACTTTGGTTCATGATAGAGTCCAAGTTTTATTATGTTGTAATCCAGTAGTAGTATAAAAATATAATACATGTATTTGAACATAATCTATGTTATGCTTGTACACAAACAACAGTACCCGTTAATGTAACTATACCTTTGGAATGGTGATAAATATGACCTTATTTTCTCTTTAAGACGAACTAGTTGCATATGCAGTAAACTTTAGTTGTGTTTGCTTTAAGACTTGTGGGTGGGAGTTCTTGTTTGTTTCTATGTGTAATCATGGTATAAAACAATACTTTTGTCAACAATGAAATAATGGCAAAAGTTTCATACATCAAGAGCTTATGGACCATTTTCATATTCATTTATTTTTTCTCCCCCCCCTTTTCTATTCAGATGATGACCTGTCTTTTTGTCTCTTCTTACTTTTTCCTTTAGTAGTCTGTTTAGTATTAGAACAAATTAGTAATGTTATAGTTGCATCTTGATTATTATATATATATATACACTAACTACAGGAATCTTGTGCCATTATGCTTTTGTTGAACTTTGAGATAAGAACTTCTGTTATTTAAGTAAAATTCACAAAGTTGAGAATGATGTTTCATAATGACTAAACCAAGAAAAAGAACAATAAAAAGAAAATGTTATGAGGAGAATGAAGAAGATTTGGATGTGCATATGATGATTATCTGTTTTCCTGAACTTCCAAGTGTTTTTGCTGATTAAAGGATCTAAGTTTGTCCACATTTTAGTGGGAGTAGTTAAGACTTGGTTTTCCCTCCCTCCCTCACTCCACCTTTGATTGGTGATTTGGACAATAAAGCTTGAGCTAATTGGTGCTAGAATTACTTGAATTCTGTGTGAACTTGTTCCTTTGCTGCATGAGATTGGAAATAAGATGACTGAAAATTCACCTGCACAGTCGAAATATTTCTTCTTGTATTTCAGTTAATATTCATTAGGAAAATTGGCCGAAATTGTTCCCATATTATTAGTTTTTAGGTTAATTTAGTCCATTAACTTTTATTTCAACTTATTTAGTTCTAATTTAAACTTTTGATCTGACATAAATGAGTAAGGAATGTTACGCAAGGTAACAAGTTTGACACTCGTTGTGAGCGTTATGTTCTCTCGAGCAAGAGTTAGACGCTGCTCGCGCAAGTCAGGCTGAACTCGAATTAGGTGAAGGAGTGATTTTCAAATATAGATTAATCAAAATAGTGGTTTCAAATATCGAATGGTTTAACAAAAAGAAAAAAAAAACACTTATTTAGTCCCCATTGGTCCATTTAGTTATTCTATCAATATTTGTTAAATTATGTCAATTTTGATAGCTGGCACATGACTTTTTTTTGGATGATAAAATCAAACATAATCTATTTTAAAAGAAGTATTTTCTCTTTTCAATTATTTTTTGACTAGTCGAAATAATTAGAAAGTAAAGTTACATAAGGTGAAGAACTAGAAATAAGAGTCTATTTTTAATTTTATTTCCATTATTTGGGTGTGTGTTTTTTTTTTTTTTTTTTTTTTTGTATTTGAAAATTTATAAGTGGATTGAAATATTTTGTCTTGAAGTTACTATAATTGAACACAAAATCTAAAACTCGAGTTCAGTTTTATTAATTTTTCTGTTTTTGTCCTTTTATCTTTCTCCTCATCCCTTCTTTATTTAGAGTTTAAGTTTTATAAATCTTACTATTTATGTTTTTTTGTCATTGTCTTACCGTTCTTCCTTCTTTATTTATAATGGTAAGTATGTCAAAGTTTGGTGGGGTAACTTTATATAGATGTATAAATTTTCTAGAAAAATCAAATAAGAGCATAAAATGAAAGACATTGAAAGATTCTCAATCTTGATTCCCATGTTGCTGTCAGGGAAAGAAGACAAACACAGCATGCTGCTTAGTGCAAATCTCAAAAAGTATTTCACTCATTATTACACACACACACACACACACACATATATATATATATATATATATATTATTTTAATCTTAAAATCTTTTTGATAAAATTATTATTAACTGAATTACAAATATTACAAAAATTATGAGATGTGATCATATTCTCAAAGAAATATAAATTATTTTTCATTCTAGGACTTAGACATGGAACTTTTTAAAGAAAAAATAGCGAGTCTTGTCAAAATTTTATCATTTGAATTAAAATTAAGATTATTATCTAATTTGATCCCTAAATCAGAGTTTATTATCCATTAAAGTCTCTAGGTTTAAATTATAGCCAATAAGATCCATATTTTATTATAATTTGTCCGTTAAGATTCTTTTAACACTGAAATGATACGAATGGACAAGTTATAATTTTAGAAACCTTAATAAATAATAAGTTATAGTGAAACAAAGATCTTTATTGATTAAAATTTAAACTTAGAAATCTTAATATATTATAATCTGTGATTTATGAACCAAATCGAATAATAATCCTCAACATTATTTTTTGTCTTTTTGTTTTTTTTTTAAATATTATAGTCTCTAAACTTGGAAATAAAACTCACACTTACCCTCCCATCTTAACAATATTATCATTGTCTCTAAAATCTGTTACTAAATATATTATATAATATAGAGTGTAGATAAGAAGTTTATTAAAACTTTTTTTTGGTTAAACTATCTAGCATATGGAGCAATTGCTTCGATTAATTCAGTTTCAATTGATGGATCTAGATTCGACTTAGGATGAGAAATTGTGCTTAGAAAAAAAAACCTACAACCCAACTCTTAGGTGAACTCACAATGTATATCAAACTCAAAATCTCGCTTAACATTTTCAAGTCGCTTAGGGCTTACCAAAACCTTTTGTTTTTAAACTGAAAAATTGGTAAATTTGATCCCCGATCTTTCGATCATTTGGTCTCTTTTATTTCTTTTTCATTTAGTAGGTCCTCAATGTATAATAGACATTTGCATTTGGTCTATTTCTTCACGAAATTACAAGTCAATTTAAAGGGACCAAATAAACTCAAATAAACTCATTGGGAATATACTAAATTAAAAAAAAAAAAAAAAAAGTAAACAGGATCAACCACACCAAAGATATAAACATTAGGGACCAAATTCACTAATTTTTCTTTTAAAATAGTCATTGAAAATGATTTCTTATATAACAATTACCAACCTTGTACTGATCATTGAATTCTTTTTTTTGGCCTGAAAAAGAATGACAAATCAATATCTGCTTTTGGATTTCTTTTCTCCCTTTTTTCAGTTTTTCTTTCCTTTATATATGTATATATATTAGAGTAGGTTTCTGTTTTTGGACACATTAGGCAGAAGCAATAAAAGAAAATTACATTTTTAAGTAGGGTTTATTCAATGTAATATTTTATGTATTTTTGAGATGAGTCATGACTCACATGTCACATCCACTATTTAATTTTCTTCTGCCATTTTGTAAATCTCTGAGAATCCCTTGATTCGTAATATTAAAATATTTCTGTTCAAAATGGTTTTAAAAAAAAAATTTGTTGTGGGGACTACAAAAGTTAATATGATAAATTTTAAGGATTGAATTGAAAAAAAATTATTCTATATATATATATATATATTAAAAAATACATGTTTATTGTAAATTAGGTTCTTACATCACTCGCCTAGGAAATCTTTGAACGCTTATTAAGTAGGGGCCTGAAGTAAAGATGACGCGTTTTAAACTCGTGAGGTGCACCTGAAGTGTGCCAAAATAGATATTATTATTGAGCTATTTATAACAGGTTCTAGAAGATCTTTGAACTGTTATTAAGTAGGGTCTAAAACCCTTTACTTAATGACGCGTTTTAAACCCGTGAGGTGCACTTAAAGTATGCCAAAATGGATAATATTATTGAGATTGAGTTCCCATATCGCTCGCCTAGGAGATCTTTGAGAGGTTATTAAGTAGGGGGCCTATAACCCTTTATTCAATGACGTGTTTTAAACTCATGAGATGCACATGAAGCGTGTCAAAGAGGATAATATCATTAACCTGTTTATAATTTTATTTATAAAAAAAAAAAAAATCTATTTTCATCCTATAACTATTTTACTTGTCCTTTTGATTATATGACTCATAATGAATATATAATCAAAACAATCGAATTATTTGATAACACTGGTCAAAAGAACCAACTCATCATGCAATCACAAATAATTATAAGATTTAATACCATAAAAATATAAAATATAAAATATAGTTCGAAAAAGTAAAATAGTTATACGATGATAGTGAAAATTTTTTCTTAATTTATAATTAAAAATAAGACTTATATATAGAATTTATAGTCAAATTTTTCAATTTCATACCCCATAATTTGGGGGATTAAATTGTCATAATCTTACAATATATATATATATATATGAACTTAATAAAAATCAACTCAATTTTAAATTTTAATTTAATATATATTTTAACCTTTTTTTTTTTAATTAAATTAGGTAAATAATTTTCTATATAATATATTTAAGTCACCATCTTGGAAGTGATCCCTAATATTTCCAAAACTTCACCATATGCGTGGTTTCCACTTACCGTTTAAAAATGGGACAAATCAATCACGGTCCCCTTTTGGACAAAATGGTCCTTACATATTTTATCACTAAAGACAACAATTGGTCCAAATGGCCACCCTTCTTCACCTTTTGTCTTTTAGCCAAAATTAAGTCGCATTATAATTCCTTTTGAGTAACCTAAAATTCGAATATTGTATATGAAAAAATAAATATTAATTATCATTAATAATATTATTACATTAATTTTTTTTTTTTTATGTCTAACATGACTTAAACTTGTAATCTATCTTATAAATTAGATTATTATTAATTGAATTACATTTTTTTTTTTTTTTAAAGTTTTTGTTTTGAATTTTATCCATAATAGAATTTGTCTAGGTTGACTCTAAATTTATCAAAACTTAAATTGTTTATCATATAGAAGGATATCTATCCGTTCTAGACTGGACATGTAATAAGCTATTTGTAAAATGTTATACGATATATATATATATTTTTTTTAAAATTCAGTTTACTGCAAGATCCATGTAAGAGTTATGAGACATTTTTTTGAGTAAGAGTCAGACATTTCTACAAAATGTGGCGTGGTGATTGTTCAACTCGTCCCTTCCTATAAAAATAGAGTATAGTTCATGGCTAATTATTTACTTCTCACTGCTGTCTCGGAAAAAAAATAGTAAATATATAAGGATATAGGACAAAAAAGAAAATTTTATAATTATGAAAATCATCATTTTGTAAAAATAAATTCAAATTTTGTTGGCTCATATCAATATAAATATTGGTATCTTTGACTTGTTGACTATTTTCATATCTTATATATATATATATATAAAATTTAGCCATATAATTGCTAGAACTACAAATTAACTATGGCTACTCTATCAGAAGCATACAGAGAAGTACCTCTCAACCTCAAACATATTATCCCTCTTGATTTCAAATCTGTTCATGGAGTTCCTGAGTCACACGTGTGGACAGAAATCAATGATTTTCTTGAGTATTCTTCATTAGATCTTCAATCTTTCAAGGATCGTGAGGAATTATCAGTACCCGTTGTCGATTTCTCGGCTCCAAACTTTGAGGAAACACTCGTCCGTGCATGTGAAACATGGGGTATTTTTCAAGTCATCAATCACGGTATTCCGACCAGTCTTATTACAGAGGTTGAGTCTCAGGCTAGAAGGCTGTTCGAACTACCCAACAATCTGAAGATTAAGGTTTTAAGATCACCCGGTGAAGCCACCGGCTACGGTGTTGCCAGAATACAACCATTTTTTCCTAAGTTCATGTGGCATGAAGGGTTCACCATCGTAGGTTCTCCAGTTGTTCACGCTAGAGAACTTTGGCCCCATGACTATGAATCTTTCTGGTAAGTAATTAAGTCCATGCATTCTCATGCACGTTGGCAAATGGTCAAAAGTTGTTAATTAATGTTGTTGTTTTAATTCATCGTAAAAATACTTTCATTGCTTGATGTGTATATATATATATACATACATAAGATTTCCCCCGTAGTTTTTTTTTTTTTTTTTTTTTTTCTTCTTTTTGGGAAAATTTTTCTGGTAACTTCTTTCTACCTAAGGGACAAGTGGGATTTTCACATAAAGTTCTATGGAGTCACGCAATAGGATTAATCTTCAAGAAGATGCATTACGTAAGGGACTATAGTACTTATGGTTGTCAAAAATGTACACTAGAGAGAGAGAGAGAGAGAGAGCAAATTAAAGTCATCTTCTTTGGTTGAAAGAAGTTTCAAAGTCTCCGGTCTTCACGGCTTATAGATGCATGTGTGTGTGTGTGTATTCTTCTTCATCATGTTGGGAATTCGAAGTTCAAAGTTCATTACAATCTTCCAATGATCTAGGTAGGTATAAATACCTTTGACCATTTAGTTTATGTTGAATTCATCTATAATTTTGGCTTGGTTTGAAAATTTTTTGGCTAGAGAATACAAGTGTTTGAAGCAGAAATTACGAGATAAAAGTTTTATGAATTTCTTTTTCCCTTTATAATTAAGTGTTGGTCTAACCCTACTATATTATAAATACAAGAAAAATTATAACTCTATTAAATTGGTTTAAGCCGATTCTTAGTTTATTGTACACCAAACTAAGATCAAAGTTATATACCAAACTAAATTTAGATTAATTTAATATTAATGATTCTGAATAATAACAACAAAATAGTTTAAAAAATAAAATGTTAAAATTTTTAAAGTTATTTGACAACTTGAAATGTGTTAAGACAAACTTAATACTTTTAGGACAAAATAATTGTCAACTTAGCATTTATAAAATAAAAATGCATCATGTGTGCTTCTTGTTCTTTTGTAACAAAAGAGACACATCAACTAGATAAAACAAAACTTCATGTCATCATGTATTTCATGTTCATTGTGCTTTTCATTTTTTTTATTTGCAATAATTGAATGAGGATTAACTTATTCAAAAATAAAAAATAGGGACTCTTCTGTCCAAACGAAATTAGTATGAGGATCAAAATGATCAATTTTCCTATATATATATATATATATATATATTTGTTTTAAATACAATTCAAATTTATAATTATATCTACGTTTATAATTAATTATTGTAGTGATGTGATGGAGAATTATCAGAAGAAGATGAAAGTTTTAGCACAACAAATGTTTGTTACAATACTAAGATCCTTAAAAATTTCTGAGGAAGAAGATTTGAGCTGGAAATCATCAATGGCAGAAGGTGCATTGCAGTTGAATTCTTTTCCTACTTGTCCAGATCCTAAACTCGCCATAGGTTTAGCTGATCATACTGATACCATGCTTCTCACCATCCTTCATCAAAGTTCCACAAAGGGTTTACAGATTTTCCGAGACGATGTAGGGTGGATTACGGTGCCTCCGGTGGGTGGTTCTCTGGTAGTTAACGTCGGTGACCTTCTTCATATATGTTCTAATGGAAGGTTTCCGAGTGTTCGTCATCGGGTGCTGGTGAACCAAGATCGACATAGATATTCAGTAGCTTTCTTCTATTTTCCTCCGACTGAATCTTTGATTGCACCGTTTGATCATAAATGTCCGATTTATCGTTCTGTGACTGTGAAAGAATTTCTGTTTCTCAAAGCTAAGCATCTTGTAAATGCACTTTCTTATATCCGAATTTGATAGTTTGTTTTTAACAGTGTAAGATCTTACAATTATTTGACTTGATTCTTTCAGACATAATTTTTTTTTTTTTCAAATAATTCGATCATTTTAGTTATATTCGTTTTCATTACATAGACATATAATTATAAGAGTTATTGTCTTCAATTATAGGATCTATACTCATTAAAAAAATATATAAAAAACTTTAATTCAAAAATGTAAAATATTTATAGAATGATATTCAAAATTTTTTCTTTAAAAAATCTAGATGTAATAAAATTGTAAATATAATATTAAAGTTTGAACTTTTTGTTGTGGAAAAAAGACAATAGCTCTAGCCATTCCTTGAAAAACTTCAAAAGCTTCTGTTACATTAAAAGTAAATAATAATTTAATAATTTAGAAAATTAGTAAAAATGGTTTAATTTTTTTATGGTTTGATGAATTGAGTCCCTGTAATTTTGTTTTCTTTATTATTTTTATCATTTTATTTACAAATTATGTTTTATTTGGAAGAATCTGTCTTCAAATGATTTTTCTTTACGGGTATCTAATGATATTTACCAAGATTAATTTATGAAAGAAAAAAAATTAGGGAGAAAGAGGATCAAATTGTCCAAATGAGATATTTTTAACAATATTCATGGTGAATTGTTTAGTATTATTTTTGTTATATTAAAAGAGATATTATAGATTAACAATGAGTATTTAAATTTATGCTTACATTTTTTTTTTTTTTTTGTTGTAATTATTTAAATATTTATTAATAAAAATAAAATATTCCACAATGAATGAATAAACATCATTCTTAGGTAACGAGAAAAATACCAATTTAATAAAATTAAGTAGAGATATATTACTCAGTCTAAAAAAGTTAGGCAAGTCAAATAAAATTAAAAATACAACAAAAACACATAATCATCTCATATAAATATAGAGCACTCCCGACCATTCACGGACTTCATTTGCAAAGAGGGTTTGATTTTGTCTTCTTCTTTTATCAACGAACTAGAAGATCGTAGACACATCAGCAATTTCAAAAAGTGTCTAAGAAAAAAATTAATATCAAACAAGGGGCTCAGAACTGAATTAAATATAAATTTATTCTTCATTAAGAAGAAAAAAGAAATGATATATAAAGATCATAGAAAAATTTTGTAAATGAGTTGGAAATAGTGACAAAAATACTAAGAAAATAGAAGAAATGAAACACAAAACGCTAAAGAAGAAATAACAAGAAAATAAAAGGTTCTTCGGCTAAGAAAAGTCTCTAGTCGAAGCTTGAGTTTCTTGGCCCGGAGAAGAGGAAGGGTTCAAAGGTGTTGCATGCAAAGAAAGAGAAAAAGGAAGCTAGGGTTTTCTTTTTGGAAAAAATTTTTTTTACGAGTAGTAAATTTTTTGTATTACATTCTTATATATTTATGATGTGGGACAAAGGTATAAAAATTAAGTATATTTGAGTATGAATTACCAAAAAAAAAAAAAAAAAAGTATATCAGAGTATATATGTTTGTGTTTTTGGACACATTAGGCAGAAGTAAAATACAGGTACAGTTGATTGAATCTAATATTTTGTCAGTTATTGAGATGAGTCCTCGCTGACATGTCTGTCTTATCGACAATTTATTTTAGAGGCACAGAGAGGATTGAGCTTTTTTGACCAATAAATTTTTAACCTTTCTTCTGCCATGAGATTCCTGAGATCATTAAAATATTTTCTGTCAATAAAAATAAAATAAAGTTTTAAATCAATTGTAAGCATTACATCACCAAATTACTCCTCACTTAAAAATATATTATATATATAATATCATTTATGATTTAAAAATAATGTTTAATAATAAATATTATTGCATCACCTATATTATCATCAAATTCTCAGAATCTTATATAATAAAAATGTAAGTAAATTAATACAATTTAATTTAAGTTGGAAATAAAAATAAAAATTCTCCAAAAAAAAAAATTATGAAATGACTAATTGTCCCTAAAATATATATATATATAAAAGTCATACCCTGAAATATATATATATATATTGAATGAAGGACTCTATACCCTTAATAACCGCTCCAAAATTTTTAAGCGAGCAATATAACAACTCAATTCATAACACTTGCTTAAAATAAGTTGATATTTCTGTCCAATTTTAAGTTAGGAATTAGGATGATCCATTTCAAAAGTGAACATGAATTTTGTGTCTTAAAACTTTATCCTTAATGTTTGTATAGTCAAGACTGCATTGATTCTGACACTACCACTGTCTCACCACCACACGAAGGCTTAACTTCATCCATAGCTTTCTGGGAACACACAAAGTTCTTGACAATTGAAAAGTGGAAATCAAAATCAGCTTTCAATTTTGAGCAGTTGGCACCTATCCACATCTCAGCTACACTGGTTGGTACACTGTCCTGAGTATCCCTCTCGTGCTCCTCGATGGCAGGGCGTATTTCATTGTATAACGAACTCAGCTTAGACGAGGCTTTGGTTTTTATTTCCTGCAACAAAGAGCAATAGTTAGTTGTAAGAAGAAAAAGGACAGTTTTATACAAACACAAACAAAAAGGATCTTCTTCTTTGCACCACTACTTAAAGCCCTACACAATCTTGGTACAATTCAACATACTCATTGTTCAGGGAAACAGAGAGAGAGAGATATTGGACATGTTAATCTCTTGCATAAAGCATATATATATATATATATACATTAATGGAACTAAACAAATATAGCAGTGAACATCCACCCAGGTACAAAGAATCCGAAATTGCACTAAGTATACCATCAAAAGCACCTAAAAGAAACCATCAGTACCTCATATTTGCACACCTCTTCTTGAACTTCCTTGGATGCAAACACGAGAGCAACATTTTTTATATTAAATTGCTTTCTGCTAAAAGACTTCAGAGTCCGCTTTGGTACATGCTGTGATTTCTTCTTTGAAGTTGGGCCCAATCCAATTTCACTATTACTACGAACACAAGGTATAATTGTATTAGTTTGGAGGAAAGTAGGTTGGATGTCGTTTCCATAGAATTCTCCTATGTCCGTCTCAACCTTCTCTGTGCTCACTGTCAAACTCTCCATGGTAACTGGATGTTGTGGTATGACAGCAGTAAAAGACTCCAATGCAAATTCAGATCTGCCCTCAACTTCCATTTTTACAGAGCCATCATTTTCTAAGACAGATGTAGTTTCAGATTTGAATGGATTAAGAGCATCCGCGACTTGTAAAAAGGGTTCATCCTCAGCAGAGTCATAAAGAGGAATCTCCTCAACTCTGTATCTGCATTTACCCGAGTGACACTCAATATTCACAAGATTCTATAAGGATACAGCTAAAATTTGCAACCGGTAAGCACTCTGGTAAGAGAAACATGAATGGAGAAAAAGCATTAAACACATTGCAGGAACCAAGTACTTAAACAAACAATACTATCCTGTAAAGGAAATGAATTACCAATAAAAAAGAAAAAGCATGTGGAGCATATAAAGGTCATTCACCACAAAATTCAATTCCCTATTCACAGATGGAAAGCAACTGCATGGAAAGTTCAATTCCCTATCAAGGCAGTTTACTTTTTAGGCATTCAACAACTTGAAATAGTACATTATAGCTTCTAAATATCTTCTTTTCTTTCCCCCCTCTCCCCTTTATTTTCCTTTCATCAGAGTGACTTTGATTGAGAAATACTGAGGTGTCTTAAGAGATTTTTTTCCCTTTAAAAATGGTAGAGAAAGAAACTTCAAGGGCTTTACAAAGGTTTGGTGAGAAATTTGAAATAAGAAAATGGACTCAATTGACCCATTCTTGAGGCAAGATTTGAAAAATTAAATTCATATATATATAGGACCTATTGCTGACACAATTACTCTGGTTCCAAGACTAACAGGAAGGACCGGACCTCCGAGAAAATCAACAGAGAGAACACAATCAATATAAAGTGCGGTAGTGGATATTGTTCTCGGTATCTATCTATTCACTTTATTGTAACATACACAAGGGGCAATTATTTAAAGGAATATGGATATCTTCGTTTCCTTTATCTTGAAGTGTATTCTAGTACTGCTCGCCCACAAACAGGGATAAACAGAGAGGTTGTGAATCGAAACTTCGAAAATTTTACTTCGTTGTCTCATGGGGAAACATGTGAGAAAACTTGGGATTTATTTTTATCACAAGCAGAATTTGCTTGTAATAATTCAGTTAATACAAACTATTAAGAAGACCCCTATTGTGCTAGCCAAGGATATAAACCACAATACACTAGGTAATAAGTGGAAGTATTTATTGATATTCAATTGGTGATGCTGGACAATTTGTTGAACATGTGCAAAGGATTCACAAGGATGTTCAAGCTGCTATTGAGGCCAGTAATGAAATATAAATCAGCAGCTAACCAACATAAAAAATTGAAAGAATTTGCAGTAGGTGAACAAGTCATGTATATAAGGGTCATAAGGGGATTAATCATAAATTGATGACAAGGAAGGTTGGTCCTTGCAAGATCTTAAAGATTAACTTTAATGCTTATTTGATGGAGCTTCCAGATAATCTCCAAACCAGTCCAATGTTCAAAGTTTCATGTCTATTTGATTTTCACTGCCTTGATAAAGAAACGAATAACTTGAAAGACAGTGACTGGGCTGAAAAACTTCCAAAGAAGAAACGTGTAAGAAATGATACAAGTAAGCAGACATCTGAAGCTACTTGGATTTCAAAGGATGAGCTCAAGAAGAATGATCCAGAAGTTTATGAGCAGTATTCTGCGTGTTACTTATCAGGATCTGAGTTTTCCAACCCACGCTCAGTTGATGCAAGACAGATTTAGTAGTAACATAATAGGACAAGAATTCTGTCCATTCAGTATTTTTTAATTATTTTCTTATTATATTCACCATATATTTAAGATTTTTACAAGTTTTATAGTCTCCAATTTGTTTTAGGATTTAGTCATTACTTTGTTTTCTAATTCTTTTTTTCTATTTTTCTTTTTTAAGTCTATTAGGTTTAGGGTTTCAAGATTCCATTTAAAGGTAAGCTTTGATTAGATAGAGAATAAATTTGGAATACAATTATATTTGGAAAATTGGCCGATTCAATCCCGTAACTATTTTGGTTAATTAACTTAAAAATCTTTAACCTGGTAAGTCCTATATCTTTTTACTAGCAGCCCATTAAGTCTTTTTAGCCAAAAATTTAAACTTTTCAGTCAAAATTTATCATGTGTCGGGTTCTGATGATAATGATCCTAATAAGAAAGCGTGATGATGGTGTCGACGCCTTTTGAAACGAATAAATTGCACAATAAGTATTCACAATACTACGGAACTCTAAATCCACTGGGGTTTAGTTTCTCACTATCTGCGATGGCCTAACCATTCTCTCTGCTTCTTAGTTCGGAGAGAAACAGAAAGAAGAACAGTGTTTGGAATGTTTTGTACCCTCAAAAAATAATCAAGTAACCGATATGTGATAAATTTTGACTGAAAAGTTTAAATTTTTGGCCAAAAAGAGCTGCGCGTAAAAAGATATAGGACTTACCAAGTTTTAAAATAAAAATTTTGGACTTTAGTTAATTAACAAAAATAGTTACGGGACTGAACCGGCCAATTTTCCATTATATTTTATTACATAGAAATTCTCACTCTCAATCAAGCCAAAGCTTGGACCTTTCTCCGTCTCTCCCCACCCACTCTTTTCCTGTTAACTATATCACCTTGCACCGCACAAGGTGAATTGATCTAGTTAGACTTCTAATATCACTTTAGGTCCATCAAGATTCGATGCTTTTCTTGAAGCACAAAGCATAACTATGACTTTTATATTACCCCTGACAACCTTTAAAAATAATTGATAAATGAAGAACAGTAAATTTCCATGCCCTAACCAGCAACCTTCACCTAAGCAACACCAATATAAATATTTGAACTGAAGACATAGAAAGTTAAAGTATCACCTGTCATCTCCCTCTTCCCAGACATGGTTGAACTCCTGTTGTGTGAGGAAAGTAAAGGTAAGTCAGAAATCCAAAAATTTCTAGCTTCAGAAGAAATTAACAAATATTTGACACCAACATCAGGCAGAAGAAGAAGAAATATAATCACCTTGCATAAAACACAAAACTAGATATGTGATAGGTGATTTCTACATGATGGACATTAATTCAAAGGAAAGTAATCTAAAACTAGGTATTGATCAACATACTTGGACTGAACCAATTACGTAACAAGATGCTAACCTTGCAGTTTATAAGCAACATAAAGCAAAAGATTGGATCAAAACATAAGTGGAATGGAGAGACTAGTTCTCCTTTCTTGTGCATGAGGGATAAAATTACTTTGGGCCAGGACGTAATTGCTGCAGCTTCTTTTAAAATGCTAACAAGGAATACCCAGTTTTTTTTTTTTTTTTTTTTTCCGTCGGGGTGGGAGAGGGGAAGAAACTACATTCAAAAATTAATATAAATGTATTTTTTAAAAACTCCAATAGAAAAAATTGTTTTCAGAAAGCATCCCTAGGTTACATTCTTGAAAACAATGTTTTTCAGCCTTTTCTAAGCTAAAATCAGAAGTGAAAGCAAAATGAAACTTCTCAATAGGTGGGAAAAAAAAATGTTTATATCTTAAAAATCAAGAACATAGCCTTCAATCATCATTGGTTCATTTTTCATAGAGAAATACCTGAATAACAAAAGATCAGAGTACTATTTTATTTTATACTAAAGAATTTCTCCATGTGGTCATTAGAACCAGAATGATATTCTTCTTTGCGATGTGTTAAATCAAGTTAAATTGTCATGCTACCTGCTCTAAAAGCTTAAGCTTATAGAGAGGGATTAGATTTAATCACTTAACATATGCTCCCTCATGTATGGGCCAAACACACATATTCATAACAAGGTCCAACACGTGAACAGTAATCAACAAATGAGGCAAAGGCAAGAGTCGAACTCAGGACCTCCCTCCCACAAGCGTAAGCTGATAAAGAGGAAATAGATTTAATCACTTAACAAGATGAAAGGGTGAAAGTTTATTACCAAAGTCAGTAAGATGATAAAGGAAAAGCATTATTTCCATACATGAACATTCCCATAGCCACATTCACATCCAAGGGCATGGACTACTAATTATGAGCATTACCAATTGTTACTGGTTTCCTCCTCAGATACTTATGTAAAATAATACTGAGAATAGGCCACAACACTGTGGCAAACCAAATTAAGTGCCAAGTGAATCAAAAGATGATAAAGCATTATTTCTACGCATGAACATTGCCATAGCCACATTTACATCCAAGGGGACAGACTACTAATTATGAGCATTACCAATTGTTACTGGCTCCCTACTCAGATACTGATGTAAGATAATACTGAGAATAGGCCCCAACACTGTGGCAAACCAAATTAAGTGCCAAGTGAATCGTAATATAATTCGATACACTTATCATTACCATCGATACTTCTACAGGATTATTGGATTGGTGGTAAAGGAATAATTTTATTGTCAGCTCTGCAACCAGTAATGTGAAACAACAAAAGACCATTCAATTGGAACTTCTTAACAACCATAAATTCTGAGGACACAATACCGTCAATTTGAAGGACAAAAATGGAATTCTATCACTATATACAATCCCAGGCAAGTATATTTAGAGGTTCACCTTTGCAATAGCATGAGCAAGTGAAATTATGACCAAGAAAAGACAGATGACAGGTGCTAAAACTGAGTCAAGTAAAAGCTTCTAGAACCAAAAAAAAAAAAAAAAATCATTTAATGGAACACCAGCACATACAATTCAATCAAACAAGCAATCAAGAGAACCAGTTGTTGCAAGTTTTAAAGCAAGCTAAAATCAAAGATAAGCAGGGACCTCTGCATTCATATCTATGTTCCACTAGATAAAGTTCACCTGGAAACCGTGAGACTTGGCTCCAAGAAATATTGAGCAGTTAGCTGCCCCACATAGACAGCGAACAGTAGCACCACCATACCATTCAAAGTTATAGTTGTAAGCCAATTCAGTTCCAGCTGAAATGTTTTGCCTTGCAAATATCCCAACCCTTGTTTCCCCCAGAATTGTCCACTTCCTTGTTTCACAATTTGGCAGGCTGCAATTTGCCAAAAAGGGGGAAAAAAATGGTATTAAGCCACCTTAAAATGGTAGAATCAAAGAAAAAATCTACTCAACGCTGAAATCTATTCCCATTATGAAGAGAGTATATATTAATGTGACTCACCATGAATGATTTATAAACCTAGCAAGGCTTCCTTTCTTAGTAGCATCAATGAACTCATTAGCATTTAATGAAATAATGTATGCATCCCTGAGTCCTGTACAAGGCCATGCATCATAGATTATAGTTATTATCAAAATTAGTACAAACATAGACAGAGGAAAGGGGAGCTGATAATTGACCTAGATCTTCGTAATTTTGAGACCTCTGCCTTGCTTCTTCAAATGATATTACTTCCCCGCAATACTCAATGATGAATTGTCCAGCCTGATCACACAAAGAAAATAACAAGGTATATTTACAACATTAAAGGAAGCACATCAACATATGAAATTTCAAATCTTCTAAAAACAACAATACATTGTGAAACAAAGCTAAATAATGAATCACACCATTCAAAGAATGATAATGTTTTACCAGAAACACCAATAATTAAAACTCAACAATGCCTGCACATATATGGAATGGCAAAAATCTAGGTGACAATTTAATTTTCATAAAATCCAAGTTTTGCATCCAAATTAATTTTTTTTTTGAGAATGACATTTAAATATTTAAAATGTTCACATATTGTACTTCCAACAAGTATTTGTGTTACTTATTCAGTCCGTTAAAGCACATGCTACTCATATGTTTTCTAACAAGCATTTTAAGTTGGTATCAATATACATGACCTTTCCCACGTGTTCAGCCCCATAAAAGTAGAGTAAATAGCATAGTGTCATCTCCTTAAAGAAAACCCATGAAATTCTTACAAGTTTCAATTTCTTTTTTTTTTTTTCCTTCATCTTTTTCAATCTTGTATCCCTAACTACTATAAAATGGTTACCACCAATCATGCCAACCACTACTGTGGTAAACAAAGTTAACTGAAACCCAATCTTTCCTTTCCTTTTTGATTCGCTCCTTTTTATTTCTCTTTTCTTCTTCAATCATGGAGATTTGACCATTTTGAAAGTGAAATTATCAATCCCCTCCACTCAGGGAATAAAGCCGAACCTAACAAGTATCCGAAAAACAAAAAGAATCTTTCTTCAAATCGTTGCTTCTGCTATGCCCCAATTGTATATCACAATGAAACCACAAAATTAGGGACATTCTTTTGAAGATATCCATTAACTATTCTATAGCAAATAGTTAAATATGACTAGAACTACCATGGATAATTTGGTATAGATATGTTGGCTGTGGTTTTGGTGCTGAAATGTTGGCTCTTATTGGTGATAGTTTTGCTATGTGTTTTTTATTAGACGTGTCATGGTTTCCACCTCTAGTGATTATCATGAGAAAAGAGTTTTGAGAAGTAGTAACAGTTCCATCACAATTGTGAACCTAGTTGTGGCCGAGAAAAGATGGTTGTGGAAGATGGTATTTTGCGGAGCCATGGCTCCCCCTGAAATCAAGTTTTTTGGCTTTACAAAGTGAAAGAGCAAATGAAGGAAGAATAAGAAGAAAAAGAGGGTGGGAAAAATCTACAATAACTTTCTTTAGGCTTCTGTTTAACCCTTTAGAAAGTTATGCAAGTTGCATGTGCTTTAACATAATAAAGAAGTTAAAGGAGATGTAATACAAAAGTGTATGATGTGAACACCTTGGAAGCTCAAGAGTTTTCTTTAGCAGTTGTTAATTTAGGTGCAACAACTAGATATAGGAAAATGTTCAGATATTACCTAGACTTTTTACCCTAAATAGAAAATCGATAATTATTAGGGCTTTTAAGAAAGTGACAAAAACATAAAACATCATTGAATCGTGCTGTAGAATGGACAATTGTTCTCTAATCAGATTCATATTGATCCAATTCATTTGGGAGCAGAAAATTGCAATGTTGTTTTGTAGAATGATCTTGTATACCTATCACATAATAAAGAAACTCAAGTCCTCAATCAGTAGAAAGATAAATATACTGAGGGCATTACCTTAATATCCTCATCAGCCAGAAGACCCCATCCTCGCCCTTCAGTTTTGAACAACTTTGTTTTGGCATATTGACACTTCTGAAATCTCTGTCAACAATAAAATATAACTGGCAACCTCATTAAAGCTTCAAACACTTAAACTGCATTACTTTCTATACCAAATTTTAAAATATAAATTATGGAAATGTTGCATCTAGAAACTTGTTAAGGATACAATTATAAGTTGTAGAAAGGGCAACTAGAAAGAATTTGGAAGACAGACCAAAACTTTGTCTTTACTTTAGGAATAAAAAGGAAAAAAAAAAAAAAAAAAAAGAAAGATAAGAAAAGAAAATTCTGGTTAAGATTTACTATTTTTTGTGTTTGATGTATAATTTGATGTTCATTGGGTTTCATATGTTGGGAAAATTTAATAAATTAGCTAAGATATAGTTATGAATTAGTGAAGATGTGAAGGGTTAAGTTAAAAATAACTACAAATGTATGTGAATGGATACTAGGAGTCCCATATATTGAGATTTTTAAACTTTGGAATTTAGAGAAAAATTTGAGAGAACTTCTTTCCCCTCTCAAAGTAAGTAGAGAAGAGGGAAAAAAATACTTGAAAAGAAGTGGAAAATAGTTCTTAGCCAAATAATGCATTATATTTTACACTTGTTTCATGATATATTAATATATGAATGTAATCAAGTAGTCCCTTCATTTTTCTCTTAATTTGTCACCAGACAAAACTTCTTACCCTTTTAAAAAAAAAAAATGAAAATTAATATCTTTCAGTTGAAAAAACTAAAATACGCTTTACTTTACTTTCTTCTATAAAGAATGATTCAATATTAGTGGTAAAGCATTAATTGAAGGGGATATTGAGGGCCTCTGGTTTTATAAGGTGGCAAGTAAAAGAGGAGGGAGTATTTAGCAAGAAATTTCCAAGTACCATATAATTACATAATACTAATACTGGAAAACTATAAATAATTTTTTCCAATTGCTTCTTACTGATATTTTAGCAAGAACAAACATATATATATACACAAGACATCTTATTAGAAGAATAAACCAAAATAGTAAAGTATATAAAACCGGACCAGATATCTAATAAAAAAATTTATTGATTCACAGTATCATAATTAATAACACTTATTAATATTAAAATGTAATTAAACTATATCAGCATTCAAGTATACAACTACACTAACAAACAAAAGAAAATATATCAAATTCTTTAAATTACCACTTGCTCTAAAAATATAAACTGATATAAAGGTTAGACTTATACACTTAACACCCTCCCTTATCTGGGCCGAACACAAATTCTCAATAATATTTTATTTAAAATTTGTATTCAACCCACAAATGAGGGGGTGTGTTAAGTGGTTAAATTCTCTATTAGAAAAATCATTTTGTATAGGTGGTATTAAAAACACTTATAAGGAAAAAAAAAAAAAAAAAAAGAGGAAAACTATTTTGTATTTGTTAAAAATGTACCTCATTGGTTAAATACTGCAAAACATAATTATACACCACCAACACAATATTAAATTTTAATGAAATTTTCTTTCATTTTGCAAGTTCATAAACTTTACTACTTATTAGTTATCTACACTTTTAATATTTAAGATTAAGATTGATTTATACCCTTTAAGTGAATTTTCCTTTAAGATAACTAAATGAGGAAATTAGAGTTCATTCTGACAGGAACCTTTTTACTTATTTGTATTAATTATATTTTTAATATTTAACTATAAATTTCCAAATTCAAATGTTCAAATTTTAAAATACAACCATTTTAATGTCCTTCCAAAATTTTAAAAAAAAATATTGTCTAAATGCATCCTTAAGTATTTAAGTAAGCATAATTTAATGTCAGAATTTATTTAGAGGCTTCTTTTGAAACCTAAGACTAATTTAGCCTCAATTTATAGTTTTAAAAAATTTGACCGGTTTGATATTAAAGTGTCTAGTTCGCAGGTGGTCTAAAACAGTTTGAAGAATATAATAGTTTTTAAGAAAAGCAAAGATTCAGTCAAACCAATTAACCATCCAACTTATCAGACCACCCAATCTGGTCTGAAAACAGTGGAAAATGCAATATCTTATACTTTCCATGCAAAACTTTTTTAAATTAAGAACAAAGATAGAAACCCGAAATGGAGGTAATATACATTTTTTTTCAACATGATATCAATTTATTCCCAATCAGAAAAGTAGTGTGCAAAGTATACAATTGACTTTACAAGGAAAACAGAATATGCATGTAAAATATACTTTTATAAATGAATTACACTCATTATAAGACATATAACATTATAAAGATCTAACAGAGAGAAATTAAAAATAAAAAATGGGCAAAATTAAAAGTCAACAAAGGAGATTGTAGCCAAAAGAAGAATGTCAACAATGTCAACTATAATATAATGAACCAGGACATCTCATCTCATGTACATTGTTTGCCATAGCATGAACCAAAAGCACACGCACATTAAGAATATTAACGTAATCCCCCCCCCCCCAACACTTTTAGTTTCCTTTATTTGACAAAGTATCTTCTCTCTATGCACATCAGGGAATAGATAAACCTATCACATATTGTTTGAATAGAGAAACACCAAGCTGGTACTTTTACTAAAACTCTCCACTATGAATGTAACTATGAACAATATCAAGCAAAAGTTCAATGCAACCACCTGATTCTTGAAGAGAAAAGTTACAATTTATTTGCATGTAACAATTTTTTTGAAGGAAAAGAGAAATGAACTCTAAAGAACATGTTTCAGAAATATATACACACACCTGATTCTTGCAATAGTTACTGCAGGGACAGTATCCAGGTGTGCATTCTGTGCTAGTAAGCACATTCAAGCACCTCTCTCCACAAGCACTCTCAGGGTCTCCAGAGAAATATTTGCATTCGCAAATAGCAATATCATCATCACTGAGTTTTTTCTGCCTGGAACAATTAACTTGTGCATAAATATCAGCCAACTACATTAATAAAAATAAAGCATTGGAAAGACTACTCAGAGTGTAATATGCCTATGTGAGAAATCATTTAATAGATCCTCAACAACTCTTCAGCTAATGGGTGCATGATCTGAGGGTCAGATTTCTAAATTTTCAACTAGTTGCAAATACAACCCTCAAGATAAAAAATAGACAACCTTCCAGCATGTGGAACAAATGAATATTAATGCATATAAGCAGATAAAAAAACCCACCCAATAAATAAATACTTCAAATTACAAATGAAAAAATAAAGAAAAGTTTTCCCTCCTAGTTAAATAAAAATTTCATGACAAATTATAATACAAAAATTAGAAGAGAAAAGTTACATGCAAATAAATTGTATCCCTGAGGCAGAAATAGACCCAAAAAAAAAAAAAACACAGAAGATTTACAGTATTTTAGCATGCTACAGCCAGAAGCATCACCTAATTTCAGGTAAGGGAGGAGAGGGGGAAAAAAACAAAAACGAAAAAGAAAAACCCACCAGCCTATAGTTCAACTCTATTTTTACTCTGTTATAGAAATAATTCAGGTCAAACAGAATATTGTATTGTTTAAAGCATAATTTTCAGAAGACTCATTGAATCAGCATAAGACATAGGTGGCTTTGCAACTAGACACATTGTGCTCAGACAATGGCACTCATTACTTGAATATGTTGCAGAATGCTACATAGCAAGCAATTAATCATAACAGAGGAATTTCTTATGACACAGTTCTTCAAAAGGATTCTAACAACAATTTTTTAGTTCATCAGTTATATAAAATCACAGTTTTCTGCTAAGAGAGATTGAGAGCCAAAACATTTGAAATTTCTTGCATATATATGAATCTTCATATTTGGATGGAGGACAATAACAGCACTAGACATTGCATGACACAAAATTCCAAAACTGAGAAGACAAATACTCTCTCCATTCCAAAAGTCATATTAGAAATTACTATTTTTGTTATCCTAATATATTTATTGGTCTCATATATAAATAAAATATTTATATAATCCCTCCAATCCAAAAATCACGTCATTTGGACTTCATTCATATATTAAGAAATGGTAAAGATGTAGTATATAAAAATAAGATAAAATTGATCCTAACACCCTATATTTGAATTAGCAATTCATTAATTTGGTTGTATGGGCCATCTAAGGATCTGCTAGTTATTCAGTATTAGGTTTCTATAAATTTTAGTAATTTCTTAATTCATAAAAATTCAATTTTGTATCGATTTAGTTTTAAATGGACATCAATAAACAAGGACCAGAAGGAGTAAAGGCTTACTTTCGGCCAAAAAATTCATTCTGGAAAATATGTGTGAATGGCGGTGCTTCTTCCGGCTGTTGAACCTGCATGACAAATTCACCATATCACTTATAATATTAACAGAATTATCCCAGCCTAAAGGAATCAGGGATGGCAATACAGGGCTTGCTCATGAAATCGACCAGTTACTAAGGGTACGAACTATAGTACATATATTACACAAAATACGACAAAACATGCTGAAATAGGAGAAGCTTTAAAAGCAGAAACAAAAATTGTTATCCTGATGCAATTTTAGGCAGGAAATTCGTGCTTGATCAAAATGAGATGAAGATGTATCTGAGCATTATAGCAAGTATTACGCTTTAGTAGAATGCTACTTCCTTGTGCCACAAAGGGTTTTTTTTGCTGCAACAGTAAATGAGGGTGAAACCAAGAACATTGCTGTCACAAATACTAGGCTCAACCATGTAATTCATCAAATTAGTACTTCTATCCAAAAATTAAATGCCCACATCCAATGTTGGGAGTCCAAAAACTCAATGTCCTAATCCCTCAAAAAAAACATATTTGAACCTAAAGTTTCATAACTAACTAAAGTCCCCAACCATGTACCCCACTTGTCTAATTCAAAAAAGGATAAATTTTTGTACAGCAAGAGCACAAAACTAGTGGAGCAACACTACCCCAGACATGAAAAGATGTCCAATACTTTACTTTTTTCCCTATTAAATTAATAGTCTTTGTTATTTTAAGCGGAAATTTTTCACCTCTGCATGCTTTCTTAAACTATATTCTTGTTAGAAATCAATTAGGGAAGGTTCCTATTGACCAAACATAACCACAATTCTTAAGGAAGTTTGAAAAATAATCTACAAAAATTTGCATTCCCAGACAACAACCACAAACAATTTGCAGCTTCAAAGTTCCTTAGTAAAGAAAATCAAACAAAAACCATTCTACTTACAGTATACATTGTTCGCAATGGATTGTCGAGTATGATAAATGCGCTGCTAAATCATTAAAGCGCTCCCTAACGCATATCACCGAAGACAAAAGCAAATAAAAATTATCAACCAAACAATCCCCGTAAAGGAAAAAGAATTCAATGGCTGATTGGCAAGAAAAGGGGAAAACAGAAATTCAAGAAAACTTATGAAGAATACTCACAATCATTGAGGGAAGCACAAAACTTTTGAATTCTTCAACTGACATCAATTCGAGAGGAAGAAATTCGACCAAATAAAATAAATCAGCAAATTACGGGTCATTGATTAAAATGGCTATCTGTTTTTATCGTCAAACGACGAATGACTTAACTTTTTTAATGTATAAATAATTTTAATGTAAAAAGTTTATACCGCCTATGTCATGAGGCAATATATATCGCTTTAAAATTATAAAAAGCTTATATAGTATTTAGTAAATATAATAGAGGTGGAATAGTTTTTTTTTTTTTTTCTCTCTCTCTATAATTATATTCTATAT
Organism: Marsdenia floribunda; assembly: GCA_035583425.1. NCBI lineage: Eukaryota > Viridiplantae > Streptophyta > Magnoliopsida > Gentianales > Apocynaceae > Marsdenia > Marsdenia floribunda. The sequence goes on along the minus strand of JAXGGT010000131.1, from coordinate 9,904,928 downwards.
ATTTTATAATTTTAAATTTTTTTTTAATTCATCATTAAATTAATAAATTTTAAATTTTTTTATAAATATGATAAAAAAAATTGATCGGTTCAGTTTCATAATTATTTTTTAAATTAACTAAAATTTAAATTCTTTTTTCTTAGTTTAGTAAGTCTCATTTTTTTTTTTTTTTTTTTTTCATGTACAAGTCATTCCGACCAAAAATTTAAATTTTTTAACCAAAATTCATCATGTGCTAGACACGTGATGATTTTTTTAAGGGCAAAACCATCTAATGACTTCTCTCTCTCTTTCCCTCCTAAGTATTCGATTGTACATCTCTGAATAAGCTTCAATGATGGTATAATTAGTGGGTTTATATTATTGTGCGACACATGATGAGTTTTGATCAAAAAAATTTAGGTTGTATTTGGACTAGAGTTATTTTCCAGTTTTTCACTCAAACTCAAAAAAAATAGAGTGTCCTGGTTTGGACACCTACTGACAGATCATTATTTATGTCTACCAGATTGAAAAAAATAATAATAATAAAATAGAAAAAAGATGGCCGGCTGAGTGATGGCCGACATATTCCTCCCTTTTGTTTATAATATATATATATGTGGGCTCCATCGCAAGAGTGATGGCTGCCATACTCTTTTCTTTTATTTATAATATATATATATATATATGTGTGGGTCCATCACACGAGTGATACTCTCTTTTGTTTATAATATATATTTATATATATGGGCCCCATTGTAAGAATGATACTCTCTTTGTTTATAATATATATATATATATATGTGGGTCTCATTGCAGGGTTTTTGCCTATTTTAACCCCCTTTTAAAAATCAACTCCATGAATAACCCAGTTTGAAAATGGAGGAAATTTTTAGCCTTAACGCACATTGTGTGTGCGTTATTACACAGTAAAACGCACCCGCGGTGTGCGTTTTTTATTAATTTAAAATTTAAAAAAAAAACACAATCAGCACAATAACGCACACGTGGAGTGCGTTATTGCCACGTCACCTTCGCCACGTCATCC